>DWEJ01000216.1:0-19328 GCA_018245835.1 Mysoria sejanus stolli | reverse complement strand
TGGGACGTAAAAACGTGAGACGTGGGAGTGTTCTGCATTCCTCTGCCTACCTCTTCGGGGATTATAGGCGTAAAGATAATAATTGTACACAAGATGATGACACTGATGCTTTAACAGAACTGTTTAACAAAAAGATAAATAGAAGTCAATGACGTCATCATATACTACTCATACTAATTTAGAAGCGACGAATCACCAAAACAAAGGTCAAAACCAACTCAACAGGAAAACGAACAATGAAAATATGCTTTCAATATGTATGTTTTATGTAATAGTCATTTACATACAAACTACAAATACGATTGACTTACATACATTGTTGTGTTTTCGCGCTTTGAAGGCCATGCGACACATCCTATAGATAGCACAAATGTTAGAAACATACCTATTAATACATACATTTTTACAGTAACTCTATATATATATGCAATTTTGAATCCGTATTTCTATCGGATACGGTGGCTGATTACCATGGTACTACAGCCAACTATAGCAAACAAAAACAGCCTTATTTATTATATAAAAGTCAGTTTATGAATTATTATAGACATGATGTAGACCAACGACAAAAAATAGATGAAGAAGCTTATGAAACATTAATGTTAATATTGTTTTTTTTTGCAAACCATATTATGTAAGGCTATTCAACGTTTAATTACTAAATAGTCTACTGCTATCGCTACATGGTTATACATATTGGCTTTACTAGTTAGCTGTGATGTGTTTCATTGACCGTTCTACGAAGCTATCGCCAACCGATACATATTTGTCTTCCGCTTCGTACTATATTGAGTACTACCCAGAAGTCCATATTATAAAATGATTACGCGAGTATCGTAAAGAATACATTCAACTTGATCTCGGTTGCAAATACATGTCATGACGGAAAACGATTATAACGCAATGCTAAATATTATAACGACTGTATTTGCTAGGAATTTATTTAATAGAGCAATTATTTTATTCACACCGACAATTACCAGGTTAGGTTTTTATACGCGCTGTATATAATATTTATTATTAGATATACAAATTGGATAAACAACACCCTGTTTATATTATAGCACGAAAGTAATAGTTTTTATAACTATACATATAGCATTCCAGTTTTGAAGAGTAATTTATACTAATAAACCCTCCAAGTAGATCGAGCCATGGACTATGCTCTGTTGTTTGTGACTAACAAAAGATTTATAGGTAACACTTTACTTCTATTTATAAAAATCTAAACGTTGACTAAATATACTGAGTGCATACATATCTTCACACCAACTCCCTGACGGGGTAAGTAGAGACTACCTAGTGGGAACTATCTCTATCCTTACAGACCTGAATATATTGAGTACTTAACATTAATTAACACGCTCGCTTCTTTCAAAACTTAATGAAGTGTTAAAAAGACTAATCCTCCGATTAAAAGACCAATCCTTCTTGCTATAAAAGTAAATACACTGTACTATCAAAATCCCAGATACAGTGAATCACGCCTCATTTGGTTCATAACTGTATTTAAAACCGTAAAGTGTATGTCGGGCGTTCTTGCTGTTTTACTGTATTCTCCATCAATAATATCGAACCCTAAGACATGGGCCCCCCTAATGACAAGGGCCTGTTAAATGAGACACTAAAAATATATGCATATAGAACTATCTAGAACATTTCTATACTTATGTGCTAAATAAAAAACTTTTTGCTATGACCCTTTCTCTGATGACGGACATGAGTGATGTAATAAATTATAATCACAAAGTTGTTTAATAGTATTGGAATGATTATAAAATATATATTTATTTAAAAAAAATCAAACCTTTCCTTTTTATTATGAAGCAGAATTATCTATTCTTATTATAAGATCTTAAAATTTTACCAGAGCCTTTTTAGCATATTTAACTTGTATGTCTAAGAATAAATCTTCTTTCAATATTAAAAACAATAACAAAATAATAACAACGGATATTATAAGAAAACGAAAAATATATTTAAATATAATATTATCGATGGTCAAGTGCAAACGCCACTGCCAATTAGGTCCAAATAGTGGGATACTATTAGATTTTTCCTCAGTCCTTATTCTATGATAGGATGTATGCGTAACTGGTGAAACGTGGGAGTGTACTTCACTGCTCTGCTTACCCCTTTTTTATATTTTGAAATAATCACAGTCACATTACCTTATCCAACGTACCGGTACGGTTAGCAATCAAGAATACAACCACACAAGTATGTTACCACACACCGATAGCATAATCATTGCTCTGATGTAACTTCCCCACTCTATCAATATATGTCAGGGTTGATCTTGTAACGTCTGTGCGTCGTATCTAATTTGATACTAGCAACGTTTATTATAAAGTATAATTTAATTTAAAGTATAATTTTTATTGTTATACGCCAGGCCCCTTGAAGGGTGAGCAGAGGACACCGAGATCCAGAGGTCTCTATCATTCCAGGCGAGTCGTGTTTTTTTAATTATAATTTTAAATTTATAATGACCAAACAATAATACAAGATATTACGAGGAATTTATTGCAAGGTTTGAAAGACGCGAAACCATGCATTACATTATATTGTGTATCTGTATATGATTGTGATGATAAGCCCCAGTGGATGTAATGTTCTCGCGCAACGCAAACAAATGGCCGTGTTAAGCAACGTCGATCATGAAGTTTTAATTGTATATTTAGTTTTGGTATTTAAGTAGGTTGTCTTATTTGTTAGTAATACATCTAACGGTACAAACGATATAAAACGTCTATTGAAATATACTATGTAGTTGGTATTAAAATAACTATATAGTAATATACTATACTATATAGTTTTTACTAATTTAGTTTTAGTTAAAGAGTTTAATTGTTTCCCAATTCACGTCGTCAAGTACCATAGTACAGACAACTAACATTATTTCCACGAACATAATCCTCATCAACATCAACATCATAATCATTAACTTCAACATCATCATCAAAAATTATAGGTGTTGTAATCATCGACAGATAACTACGCTTGCATCACATTTGTCGAAACATTAAGAATTAAGTACCGTATTATAAAATAAGTTTTAATATTTATTCTCAAAATTAAGTATAAACGAACTGAATAAATATAATCGTTCATAATAGTTCATATGTCTTAAAGACATTTTAAATACGAAACGTGTAACCAATTAAGAACCGTTCATTCTAATGAACTAAAATATTCAAATAGCTATTATTAGTCATACATAGATACTCGTACGTGTAATAACATCTTTATGCAAGGAAAGTAAAACGGCCTTGACTGCGCGATACGTTCCCAAACTTTTGTGTAACCATCTCACAATAGTTATAACGAGGTTGCAAAACGTGTCAAAAGCAAAAAGCTGGTTGCAATAGCAACCTTGACACGTTACGTCAACCAAGGTGAAGAGCGTTAACCAGTAACCAGTCCGATTATGTAACCGTTGCGTAAGATAATTAATCTTACGAAATAAGAATTTTTTTTCGCTTGGGTTTTTTGTATGCGACGTATATTTATTTAGTTGTTGAGATCGTGAGATAATCTAGTCGAGAAGTAAGTTTCCTGAGAAATATCGTTGTAATTCTCTTAAAAATATGAATGATGACTCATTTTATACGGAATGCGATTCTGAATAAAACGTATTTTTTATTTTTTCCAGAAATAAAAATTACAATTTTTATACACAACAATAAACAAAAAACAAAAAAAGACGTCCCCATTTTTAGCTATAACTCAAAAAGTTTAAAAGATAGCGACAATTTAAAAAAAGCGTCTCAAAAAGGAGGCAATAAATTTCCAATAAAAAAGTCTATACTTCCGAAACTCCATCTCCATTATTTATAATTTTAATTTGACGCTGAAAATAGGGTTCCGCGCGGCCGTTACAGCACTGACGCGTCACCGCTAAACGGAGAGTGCGATAGAAATTATTATTTTTTTACTATTAAATATGAATTTAAATATTTAAAAACAATTATGCCACTATCAGAACACTCCGAGGAATATAGCCTAGTAGAAAAAAAAATTTAAACTATATTTTTCCAAAAGTTATACTATTGTTAAGGAATTTTTCTGGGACTTCTGTTATCATAAATGTGGACATAAACGTATAAATAATTGGCCTATATTTTTTTACTTATTGGAGTTATTTCTATACGTATACTTAACGTAATTATATCATAAAAATTTAACAAAGTTCATTCGTTTGTTTAAAACAAAATTAAATGCAAAATTAAAGAAATGATTGCAAAAAAAATTTTTTTAAGGACAAATATGTTATAGCTGTTTTCGCATCTAGCAATTATATAAAAAGCTGTTAAAAATATATTTTTAGTCCATTTGTTGAAAAATTTTTTATAAACAAATGTTCAAATATAATAAATAAAAAAAATTTTTTTTGTTTTCATATGCACAATGGGTGAGTATGGCGAACTATGATCTTAGCTATCTCATTCCGAAAACAGACCCTTATATAATATTAAATAATGAAACGAATTATGTTAATGACGATGATATTAATAACGATGATTATGAAATATAATACATATATCGGCCAATTAATATTTATAAAGAACATCTTCACATTAGCAATAATGTATTTACACTAACAGTTTTTCTTTAGAATTTCATCTATATAAATTATATTTATGAAGTCAAATCATAAATGACATACTTATCGCCAAAATGCCTATACATATTAATGTAATTAAGCTACAACGCCTAGTAACATTAAAACTTAAAGAAATCAAATGAAGTTGCTACATCATTTCAAGCCAAAAAATGTTAGGAATGTCATTAAAATTAAGCAATAGAGCCTAGTAAAATTAGAGAAAACACATCATATTTTTCTCTCATTAAACCAAAACGCTTATGAATCTAAACGAAATTAGGCAACAAAGCCCAGTAACACTGGAAGTTATAAAAAATATCGCATATCGTGATCTCGGCCGTGTCGTAACGCTCGCGTGCGGGTGCGCAAAGTTGCGTCAACTCAACGCATGTATTAACTGATTGAATTTAGGCGATTGGGTATTGGACCCAATTAAAAGGGCATAAATATTGAACTGTGTACAAGGCGTTGTTAATATCGAGGTATGTATGAAAGTCTTATAATAAAATTAATTTCTGAAACATATTTATAATTATGGAAACGTAAATGAGTGACTGTAACGAAGTGTCAAAGTTAATTATGAATAGGTATTTATGTCAATGCGGAATGATATTGAAATAACAAGTAACACTTCGATAATTTATCTATGAATATAATTTATGTACGAAAAAAACAAATTGTAGTTAGATGAGTTAGAATAAAAGAAATTGGATTATGTTATTTTTATAAAAAAAAAACATAAATTTATTAGTAGGAATGTATATTTAGGAGTGGCTACTGACAACTGCGTTTGCGGATTTCTGTGACAACTGCCGAAGAGGAATCTTGAAACAGGCTTGCTAGTAGTACATTTTAATTGTTAACAAGACTTCATCAGTATTGGTAATATTCGTCTACATTTTAGTTACGTTAGTAAGAGTTATGTTCATCGCACAGTTTTATTGTTCAAAATTCAAATTGAAATTCTTTTATTCATTATAAGGTATGTATATATACATACACTCAATGAAAGTCATATTTGAGTCATGTACATCGGCTTTGTGCGCCCCTCAGGCTATGGTGGACCGGGAGAAAAAAGCCGGAGAAAAAAACTTCCAGCACTCTTTTAAATTATAAAATTGAATAAAGCTAGCCATGTTGCAGTATGGCTATAGTCCGATAATGCCCGATGTTCTAAGTAATGTTATAGTTATGGTTAGTTACCGAACTGAATTTTAGTACAAATTAAGATTATTTTATTATCAAAAAGTAGGAACGCTGGTCTTCTTTCGGAAATGAGAAGGAGCATGACCATGATATACCTACAGGCCTGGGCGAGTAAGAACGCACTAAGGATAATGTCGCTGTCGTAGAACAAAGACGGATTTGTTTTAATCAGAAATATCTTTTTTGACGTATTTTTACTTGAAATACTTAACTTACTTAATTTTATTATAAAATAAACACATTTTTCTAATTCTGTATTATAAAACGGAGATGCAGAGTTGAATACGGATTTGTTTGTTTATTTAACGTAAAAACAAATCTTCACAGTGCTCTCCTGAAAAGTTAGAAAATATCAGATCCATCTTTGTTCTACGATTGCGACGTATGTGCATAGGATTTAACACGCTTTACAGAATATTTTATCGAATTTTAACACTGCCTCACAGTGGCTCCCATTACCATTAGAGTAAATTGCATTTAATCTTATAAATAACACATGATTTCACCGGAATTTGAACCAAAGACGAAGACTAAATACTAAATGACTAGGTTATCAATACAAACAAAGATTATGAAAGTCGATTGGATGCAATACGGAATGCCCAAATGTCTATTCATCATTTGGGTTACGTACCATTTTAGTTTTAAACGAGCGAACAGTTCTTTCGTTAAACTCAATAATTTAACAATATAACACTACATGTCTATAATCGATCGATTTACATAACGGCCATTATTTGCGAGCCGGTTTTCGTCAGTCACAAACGTACCGAGCTATTACGTTAAAACCATTAAATATGTCCTTGAGCGATTTCCGAACTGTTTCTTAACCGATATCGCAAACAGCTCAGCTCTCCAGTCGATGAAATATCAAATTTCCGTAACACTAACGATGTTGTAGAATAAATATTTATTTCATAATAATTGTTTGTTACATTGTGTTTGTGTTGTTATGCAGTTAACGGTACAGTTGGTCGGTGGCCGTGACAGTTGAATCGGTTGCGGGTTCGATTTCCATCGAGCGAAAAATCTTTATTGCCTGTAAATACGAACGTTTGTTACAAATTTCTAGGCGTTAAACTAATATAATAGATTACATGGAAATATTATCATACAATATATACCTATGTGTATTTAAGACATCTTGTTGTCTTAGACTAGGTTGTGCTTTAAAGACAGGCTAGGAGCGAGTGGAGTTGTCCAATATCACTTAATATATCAATGTTACTATTCTTGATGTACATTTTCTGATGAAAAAAACGAGCTGTCAAGGCTAAGATGAACGGTGACGTAAACGTTAGTTAATCACCGCAAGATTTGATTACTCGATGGCGTAGTACATTAATCGACCGTTCAATTTCCGTTACGAATTTCTGTCGTTAACTAATGCGCCACTCTATTGTGTAGCGTTCGTTTAATTAATTTTTTAATGGAATTTATAAAATTATAAAACGTACAAATACATATATAATATAATACATAAACCTATCTAAAACTTCTCATTTGGAGAGGAGAATCTGAAATTCATTGTCACTGTGAGATGCAGAAGAAATTAAATTAACTGGGCTGTTACTCTAACGGTTAATAATTCTGCTGATGACTGCTAAAATTATGATGACTGCTGATACTATGACTGTAGGTTCGATTGCCACCTTTAAAAAATATGTATGTGCGTAACGCACGAGCGTTCGTCCTGAATCCAAGAAAAAAATATGTATACATGTAAACATATATTTAAAAATTAATGGTTGTCTATCACTTTGATAGCCATCAAATTACCATGGTACGATCATAGTCCCTAAAAGGGGAGTCCTTTTAGGGACTATGATCGTATATGGGTCGTGTAAAAATATTTTTTGTGTATAATTTGATTTGTAACACTTGTTAAATCTAATAAAACGTATGTATGCACAAAATGAGCGTATTATTCGCTACTAGCAACATTATCAGTGTCGAAACCGTAGTTCCGTAGATATGTCAACATCGGCATGCATACGTCTTACCTCACGCTTGCTAAATATACATATAAGTGCCACTGAACATACGACCATTTTTGGTGAGAGTTTAAGAACTACATCGCTACAACAGATAGCACCACAAGATTTCTGAATCACGTATATAAACGTAACGTAATATCACGCCTGTAATCCCCGAAAAGAAAGGCAAGAGAGTGTGGTACACATCCACGTTTCAATAATTAGGTTTACGTCCCACCATGGGATGAGAGTGAACCTGTTGGACATATTGTACTACGTGTTCAAGACCTTGACTAATCGGCAACCGCATTAATCTTTTGTACACACTCTTCATGTTCAGAATCCTGACCTACATACTCGTGAATAATTAATGAATCTAAGAAGTCTGTTAGAAGTCCAATTTGGACTCTTCTTTCTAACAATATGTCTATGAGAAAAAAAACAAAACAAAACAACGTTGACTGAGTGTTCGAAATCAACATTCATCTGATAGTTTTTTTTAACATTGCCTTGTGATTTAACATAATTCGATAGTTTCTTATTTATTACAACAATACTGTAATAATTAAAGGAATTTATTTAATCGAGTTCAAATTACTTCCTTTTATTCATTTATGTTTTGTTCGTTCGTAATAACAGCTAAGTATCGCGCTACAATCTAGTGAACGAGCCGTAGACCTTCCTACCTATTTCGCCACTAAGTTAGTTGACCTGTTGCAATCCTACGGCCCGACAACCACTACAGAGAGTAGGCGTCGGCCAAAATAACTGGAATAACCCGCAAATATCCAATAAGCCTATTATTATCGCGTCACATTAGATAATATTTTGAATTTTGTCAATCTTCAATGTAACCTTGACAATTTTTTTATCAATGCATATAAAGAGAGATAACTTTATCAATAATTCCTAATTTATGTTACTTGTTTTAAAATATAATCTTTTATTTATTTTTCTATACAAATCACGAATATATGATAATTTTTAAAATGATGTAAAAGTTCAATGTATAGGATAATGATAATAATATATGTGTATGTTTTAAATTAAAATCTATAAACATATAGTAAACATAATATTGTGTTGAATTAATATATTTAAATAATCTATCCTTGGATATTTTACATTTTATCTGAGTTCAGTTTGACCTGATCAAATTTATTCGTTAACGTAACATAGTACTGAGTATGAAAATGTATTTTTTTTACAACTGTCACCATGTAGAAGCCAATATGGGGACGTCGAGTCAGTATAAAATAATAAATGACAAACCTCGATCCGGATTTTGGATATTTTCAGTTGGGATATAGAAGTCCGTCCTGAACAACTGTTTCAGTGGTTAGTGGACATGATAACTGAAACTAAGGTTGTGAATTCCATCCGTACTCGTGATATTTTTTTATGCCATAGACATGACTATTTGTTTGTTTTGGTGTTACATATATTCTCTATAAATATTTGTAAATATAAATTGATGTAAATATATATGCCCCTAGACCCTTTGGACCGATCTGATTGATCTGCAGATTCTTTATGTCATCTATAGAGCATCGAATGTTGTGACACAACTTGGGGCAGGCCTATGTCCAGCAGTGGAACGCTAAAGACTGACGTGCAGATGATGATGTCGGTCATCAGCTGCCTAGCTTGCATACCATAGACTTTATCTAGATTAAATGTACTGATGGTCGTGTGTTAATTTTCCTCAGTTATAATTATATTTTCTACCGTGAAATACGATATATATATATATATATATATTAATGCTTTTTAAATGTATATACTCGTATAAATAAATAAATACAACAGATAATCAAAACTGGATCATTTATATAAGTAATCAATCAAATTTCTAAAAACATTTACACCATGAGTATGTACCTACCTACCTTATGCATAAGCACTCAATAGCTATAACACCTTCTGTCCCTCTCTATTATTGCTATTGTGGTAAGTGTGAACGAGACAGAACAATAGTATAAACCGTAAAGCATTTATTAATAAGTACATAGATAATATACCCGTATCTTATCAATAACCACTCGCCAGCCTTATCGGTATGCCGGCAGACGGAGTCTACATACGTGGTTTTATAACGGAGTATGAAAATCTTGATAAACGATTATATAACGAAAAGATATTATATAAATAATGTGTATAAGTAATGAACAAATATAAATATAATAAAATGTATCGTAAAATATTCAGTTTAAAAAATAGCACGTATCCTTTACTTATTTCTTGAGCATAAGACAAGATTGAAGTCCAAAGACCAAGACTTTATACACGGAGTACGGTGGTAATCATAGAAATACTGTTATTTCCAACCAAACTAACCACAACCAAATATATAACCAAATATGTAGCGTAACACTGGTATTTAATAAGCGTCAGGAACAAAAAGCATCCTAGGATACATTCTGACCTAATACGACTATTTCTAGACAATACAGCCGTACAGTAATGGTTGGTTGCTTTAGAAGATTCCTATATTAATCGGATTCCATTCTTAACCGATCAATATTTAATTAAACACAAAAGTATTAGCTTAGTAAGTACTCGTACATATATGAAGCACTGGTACTTTAACAGTGCTCTGTGGATGACGTTAGGTACTGGATACCACTTATCCTGATCAGCGAAGTCATCGTGCAATTATTAAAATGTAATGAGACGTACATAAACTTAACATTACGTCTGTAATCCCTAAAGACAAATACAGTGAAGTGTAGTACACTTTCCTACGTTACGCCAGTTGCGTTTGCAGTCCACTATGGAGTTGGGATATGCATCGGACACAATTTCAGACTTCGAAGCAATATTAGAAAACCCAAGGTAGAAAAATCCAATATAGTACTTGACCTAGGTTTTGAATCCAGGACCTTTCAATCAGCAATCACGCTTGTAACCACTGGACCAACGTGACAATTGATTATAATATTTTATTACGTATATGTATTGATTGTTTACAATACTTTTAAACTTGCTTAATTTATGTAATAATATACACCGTATCGATTACGGTTTTGGTGTATGATCAAATGCAGTCGCTCATTGGAACAAAATAGAATCAATGGTGTTAAAACATTCATACACTAGTAACATATGCGTCAACATTACTGTTTTGTGCAGCGATATGGACTAACCGGCGACCACCAGCGATTCGCAAATACATTGGCCGTTATTTCACATATTCGCCAATTGTTGCAATACACCTATGTCTCGAGTATTGCGAATGTTCGATACAATAACTTGTTATTGCGAATTTATTAATCGAAACGTTTCTTGTAACATGCTTGGCTTGCGTGTGCCACGTGCCAAAGACGGATATAGATTTGTGGGAAGCGACGTGACATATGGAAGTAGTTTAAACAATGATTGCGAAAGCACTGCAGCTGAATATTGCTGCTTACCAGCAATCCTCACAGCCATGTACAACGTGACTTGTTGAGCCAACACAGTATTAGAGAGAAATGTCATAATATAATATAAGGAAAAGATCGTGAGGGAATGCCTGTGCTTTTTTTAAGACGTACTAAGTCTGCTAATCCTCACTAGTTGAAACGTACAGACAACCTGTTGTAAAATAGTCACATAATAATATGTCGTCTATATCCAATCTCAAACAAACCTGTTCAAATATAGTGTATTTAATTTGACGTTTCGTAACACTTGTTTTAATATTTACATATACCTATACAAAAAAATTGTATATTGTATAATAATTGTACAATATGCGGAGCAAGTGCAAATATGTTTTATAAAGTATTATGTAAGTGTAAAAAATGGAATTATCTAAAAGAAACAACAATTCAGTTACAAACTTCGCCGCTGTGTGATCGGCCGGAACTCCTAACAAAAAGATATTGCACTTACTGGTTTATAAAGCAAAATATAATTCATGCCATTTGATATATCACTTTAATAATTTACACTTTATTCGAAATAAACTATTAACAGATAAAAATTGAGTGACTATTTTTAATATGTTATCAACACATTTGCACCACTTCATTTGCTCCCAATTCGATATGATTCTTTACATCTTTATAACTGTAATTCGAATTATCATATACAAAATTAATTTGAATTTTTCACATTACACGTATAGATACGTAACATCACGCCTATAATCTTTGAAATGGTAAGTAGAGGGATTTAGTACCCTCCCACATGTCACCTGATACGTATCAAAAGGTAACACATAATTAAGCATAATATTAACATTAATTATACGAATCATTCATCAATATTATTTTGCATAAATGTAGAAGAATCACGTGAGGTTTGAAATAATAGAGACGTGCATTTTGCCCTCGTTTTATTTCTGCCTATCACGTAAGGACATCGTCGTGAACGTAACATATCTACGTACGTATTGGAAATACTGAACCATCTAGGTACATCGCAATGCACCAGGTTCTGCTACTGAACCGCAACATTATAGACAAAACCATAGTATTGTTTCTACGCTGTCAGGTTTCCACTCAGTTGTCAGTAGCACTGAGTGGAATGTGGCAGACGGGTCGGAGGCCCCCACGTGACGTAAACGACACGTGAATCGCACACACGTGCTTTGCTGACAGTATTATCGTGTTTTGGTATTTGTCCTATATTAAAAATGACACCGTATTCGTGTACGAAGAGTGATTAATGAAGAAGGATCACATATTTTTCACTTGGTGCTCTCTGTCTACCTCGGAAGGGAGCAGGCGTGATTATATAACAATAAAAAAGTAATAATAATAAGTTAAATAAAATAATAGGTTGTGGCCTTACCAAACGTATTTTCCGCCAACGGACCTGGACTGGAAGACTGACGGACCGACTGGAAGTTGTTTCAATATGGAATAAGTAGTGCCCTTTTACAACTGTTCATGTTCATTTTAATTTGTTATTTTTGTGAGTACATTAATAAAATAAACTCTCATATAGTTTATTTTGTTCAATCCCTTATTTCCATTATAGGAGAAATATCTACCGAAGTTGCGAAATAAACCGGTGTTCTGTAGTGCGGTGTGAAAAGAGCTGTAGCAACTTAAAACATTAATTTAAATGGCGTAGTTTAATCTTAAATGATTAATGAATGAATAAATTAATGATTTAACATTAAATTAAAGCGAGGTCCTTTGTGTGCTCGTCTCAAAAGTCTTTCTGTGAAAAGTCCATTCTAAAAAGTGCCAATTTTAATTTTGAAAATAGGTACTGTTACTTCTGGGACTTTTCAAATAGTATCACTAACAAATATGCGAGATGTTAAAAACTTTAATTTTTTACTTGCATGTTGTACGACACATCGAGAAACATGAAGTTCATTTCAGTGTGATAATAACTTTTATACACATTTTCAATTCCGAATTTGAAAACGTACAAAAACATATTTATACAACAACACGTTACATAATCGTGATATAAAAAATATTCGGTTTTCTTTTTTGAGGAAAAGATACAGTCAGAAAAAATCGAGCATCGTATCCTTTGACGCTACGCCCACCGACAGTCGTGACGCCGTAGGGACACGTGAGCGGCAGACCCACGTGCTATGACTAGTCACATTGTTACGCAACTCGAAGATTACACCCTGTACAGTGTGAGATACTCCACGTATGTACCGCGTACATTACGTACATACATATTTATGTGATATTTTACGTATATAGTTTGTTTAACATATATGCTTGAGAAATGTGACGCAAAATAGACAATAATATATATGTACATAACCTCATTTTTCATTTTCAAAATCCTTATTTTTGCTCCCATTGTTACCTCATTGATGAAAATGAGCATTAGTCTACACTTCATAGATTGTATAAAATTAAACGGGCCTATCCCACAGAAAACATTTTCGTAAATTCTCAACTATATGAGTAGGTTGTTTAATATATATTATTTAATTATCCTACCTTTGTTTTTTAGTTGACTATGGCTGTTATTTTTTAAATAACGAGCCAGATCGCAATATTCTAAAAATCATTATATTTAAGGTTAATGTCCTCAAAAGTACTAATTATATATTACATTGAATTTGAAAAAAAAATGAAAGTAAATCAAAGCATCGTAAAAGAAATTCGAATGTTGAAGATACGTAATATGTACATGATGCTTTGACACAATTGACGTAGAAAAAATTTCCATGGAAAATATCACGCCACTGTCGAGGGGGTGGGAGGAGCGCCCACGTGTCTACATGTCGTAACGTTCTGGGGTAGTTCATGTTTATTTTTACCTAAAATATTAAACAGAAGTTAATTTCTCTTCTTCTTATACGACACCCTTTAAGCATCAGTTACAATTAGCCGCTTCGCTTAATTTTTACAATACAAATAGGACTGCAGTATATGATTATTTATGTCATTGAGGCCAATTAGTAGAAATTGTTAAAAGAACGATAATTTTAAATAGGAGATATGACTTCAGGAAAACAAATGGAATCGAGTTGTTCGAGTCTGTCCTATTGCAAGCAACAGACGCGATGCTACTGAAAACTTGAGAACAGAAATGGTCGAATCTAGTTCTTTTAAAGAGCGGCAATCAAATCCCTTATATTCAAACACAAATTGTTATAGTAACAATCGCTTCACAGTAAAAAGTATTAAGACATTATTAAAATACCTAAACTGTAAATGTAATGACCTAGAAGTCGCCCTTTCCTTCTATGCATAAACATTTTGACATCAACAATAAGTACACAAGTAGCATTTCAATGTGTATAAAAATTTTCTTTATAAACCGAACATAATACTACATTGTAGATACAGTTGCCGACTGTGACGTAAGAGAAACGTGAACTGAAATACCGCACGTGATACGACCATCATTATATAAAAACCCCAGGTGACATTTCCAATGACGCTTATAAGTTGCAATTAGCACATTTTTATGTAAAACAAAACCTAAAACACGATACAAACACACTTTACCTTCAGTGGGCCAGTACTCTGACGTAAGATGTACAGAAACACCCCACGTGAAATCGCCAACTTTATGTAAAAACTTCACGCGACGGTTCCTGTGACGCTTATAAATTTTCCTAAAACCGAACATAGACCCAATATTTCAGTAACGGTAACTTTCTGATACAACGAAACACGTGAACCGAAACAAACCTCGTGAAACCACCTTAACACTGTAAAAAAGGTGACATGACCAACGTTGCCATATTCTTGTAATTTAATTATGAATACTCTTAAATTACGTTATTACTCGTATTTGGACGCGGATATTAACATTCATATTTTTCATTTAAACTGGAGTATTGCCTAACGTGAATCGCATGTGTATCTCTATGCTTGAGAACAAAAGCTTTGTTATTTGCTAAAAACATATAATTGCAAATTTAACAACATTTACTTATACGTTGTCTTAACTTTAAAATAGTAACATTACACATGAGTTCTCTGAAGAGGTACCTGCGAATTTAGTACACACACACATTTCAGCAGTTACGTTCACTATTGATTATTGAATAGATGATCTCACTATTGAATAGATGGTGAGTCTATTGACATATACCGCATGCATATTCAGAGTCAGAGTCACTACTAGAAAATATAAGAAAAGTTTAATAGTGCCCAACCCGAGATTTGAACCCGGAATCTCTCGATCAGTAGTCGCGCTTGCAGCCGCTCGACTGACAAAGCATGCAATTAAAATTTATAATATTAACTTCTTGTAAATATTCCGAGTTTTATAATTTATGGAGGCATCACTTTGGCGTCAGACAATAAGCCGCGTGACGTAAGCAACACGTGAGCCAAGAAACGCACGTGAAGCTGTTTTGTAATTACATATATAACTGAATAAGGTAAGTATTGTATTATACATAAACAATACTTTTTTGTTCAATATAATGTTGTTTTATACAATTTCTGTTTGATACTCTACAAACGGAGTTATTTGTTTAAATTTCGGGCCTGTTGTGACGACTGCATTTTAAATTCTGCTACTTCTGGTAAACTGCATTACGACTTTCCAGATTTTAATTTATATTATCATTCTTCATTGTCATTCGAAATTTATTCTAGTTATAGTATTTTCCTTTTACTTTTGTTCAGCAAGATTGTGTACATTTTTAATTTTTTTCGAGTGTTCGTTGCTCGTGCTTCGATTCGATCTGCTGATGTAAACGACACGTGACAACTGTTCCTTTATGAAGTGACTATATCATTATATAATAGAAAAAGTAGCCTTACATACAATTTAATTTTCTACGCATCTGTAATTTTCATTATTGAATGGCCTAAATATATTATGATATTTCTGGAATACTGACTAAGCACGTTGATCACTAAATTCCTGTTTAAATGGTAAACTTAAGCTACATAAAGTTAAATGATCTTCATTCATTCTTCATCATCATCATCATCATCAGCCTATTGCCGTCCACTGCTGGACATGCGCCTCTCCAATAGCACGCCACTGAGCTCGATCTACAGCTCTTCGCATCCAACCGCTGCCAGCCACTTTGCGTATATTGTCACTCCACCTAGCCGGAGAGCGTTCTACACTAAGTTTACCAAGACGTGGTCTCCATTCTAGAACACGTCTGCTCCAACGGTTATCTGTCCTGCTGGTTACACATGTGACCAGCCCACTGCCACTTCAGCTTGCTGATCCGTTGGGCTATGACGATAACCTCAATTCTCTGTCGGATCACCTCGTTGAGGATTCGATCCTTCAGAGAGACGCCGAGCATAGCCCTCTCCATAGCTTAAATAATAGAAATCAATCTCAAATGATCTTAAATGAAAGAAAAATAAATGAAACGTAACATCACGCCTGTAATCACCAAAGAGGTAAATACACTTCCACGATTCACCAGCTAGGTTTACATCCCCACTATGGAATTCAGACTCCGAGTCACTAAGTACTAGAAAAATTTTTAATACTAAATTTCTTGCTATTTCCCTACGCCCCAATATAATGTATTTTCATATAAGTTTTTGAAGTCCTAACACAGGTAACCTTCATTAAATAGCCTGTAGTTATTTACGGCAATTTTAAATTAATTTATGTGTATAACGAGCATCTTTAATATTCGTCTCAATTTAGTTGCGTAATTAATTTAATTACAGTGCCCATTAACGAATGTAACAATCTATACGAATGAAAAACATACACGTGAGTAAATACCTATTTAAAAAAAACCGTTTCCAAAATTATTTTTCATTGATGTATTTACTAAATGTTTACTTTTTATTTGCTGACGGCATAATGGTTCAGATTTCAGGCTCACATTCTATTATTCCGATGTTTGAAACATGGCACCAAACTCTGATATTTCTAAATTCTACAAGTCTACAAATACGCAAATCCTAATCTACAAATACGCAATTATACAGCGTGACAGAACATGACCACATTTTCAATATGATGGCGATACATGCCAAACAATAGGAAAATAAGAAGGTGAATGTTAATGGAAAAGTGGTTATAGAAGAAGGTTGGTAATATAATATGGGGCCAACCCACACACGACCATCTGATCCCAAAATAGGTTTGTGTGTTACGATGAAAAGGCTGGCAACTAATTGCTACTAATTCAAAGGCCCGTTCAAATGATCACTTATATTTAGGCTCTATACATTAAGATACCAAAATAAATTACAAAAGGTTTACCTTTTACTTGCCTTGATCGTTAGTAACATTGACGTCCAACCCATTAGCGTTCCACCGTGGCAGTCTCCAACAAACGCCGTAACGAATGAATTCTAAATTTGAATTTTAAATTTGGATTCGAATTTCGTGATTATTTTTAAAATGAAATTTCGAATACAATTTTTTTAATCGAAATTTGAATACGAATTTTAAATAAGAATTTCCAATGCAATCCGAACTCGGATTCTTCCAAACGACAAAGACTTAATTCATTAAATTATTGTTTTACCACGTGGAAAGTGTATTGTACGTAATTGTGCCTTGGTTTAGTCAAACTATGGATCATTAAGTCCCAACCAACTGGTTACTAAATAACGCACAGATTTGCCCACTTTCATGGTGGAAACTATAATCAGCCATGTGTTAAGAAAAGAAATCTAATTCAATTCAAAATTGCCAATCGCCCTTTGTCACTTAATGTTTGATTTTATTTATTTTTTCAAGCCGCGGTTTCCCTTTACAAGGTGTTATATGACGTCAAGAGTAACAATTGCGTAGAGCGATTTTATTTCGTTATTATGAAAATTCTACGAAATACTAAATTCAGCTCACTATGAGAAGCTTTCTCATTTTGAAATGAGAGTTGTATGGAACAGTTGAACAAACTAAAGTTATAGATATTGATGATAAATTATGAAAAATTTCTTAATAAATCGTCTTATCAAACTGCTACACTCTTTTCTATATAAAATTTGCATTCTAAAGCCACAGAACAATAACAAAGGGATTTAACTTAGGCAGTAGAACCAACTTTCCTACTGATTTTCTATTATGTTGAACTATCTAAATTACTCTATTATGTTGAACATTAACTCCTATATTTTAATCATCCCGCATATTTTCTTATGCTAAAGTATAATAATAATTTTATTAAAGAAACAGAACTTATCCGTTTTCTAACTACATACATAGGTATTACTGCTATCGAAATACCTTTGATTCTTACTAAACAGTGACGAATATTAAAAACCTCATGTACGTACAACTAATTTGATAACTGTTCCAATAGAGAGAAGATTTAAAAATCAAAGCAATTGGAAAAGCAATTGGAAATTAAACCAAAACATACATTCATTGGAACAATGAATGGGCTTGAATGCGAACGGGTTAAGGTTAATATGTCAACAGTTGTAAATTTTCATAATAATATGTGCATTCATTAAAATATAATCATACTTCTTATCTTAAAATAATACCAATAAGTAAATACATCGATTTCCAATTAGGGCTGACATTCTATAAGTTTCCACGTTATTCTATTCATTTTTATAAGTGTAGATCTTTATTTCTCCATTTCGGAACAGATCATTAACACCTTCATTGTTCTAATGTACATATATCTATACTGTGCGAGGAACGCGCTACCTTTTATTAATTTTATTTTTATTTATTTATATCTTTGCCACTAAGAATCATCAGAGAGCACTTGTGTACGTCAATGGATAATTTAAATCTGAGAGCTTAGAGTGCAATCTTGTATATAATTCTGTAGTAATAACTAAATAAACATATTACAATACCTACTGTAGCAATTCCTACCTACCTACCTACTGTAGCAGTACATTTGTAGAGTAGTCAATACAATATTACAATTGATAGTGTATGTTCATAACGTTTTTTGTAACAACGGGTGACACCTACAAATGTATGAATGTATTTCGTATGCGTTAAAATCTAAAAGTATATATTTTCTTTTGTGACAATGAATTTATGTTATATTTTGCGCAGTTCATTACACATTAATAACGGCAAGAATTAACGTTTAAAAAATCAAGTATAACGTTGTTGGAATAAATGTTGTTCTTGGAAATAATGTTATTGGATAATGAAGAAAAAGACTGCCTCGTTGGTCGTGTTGGTTGTAAGTGCGACTGCCAATC
>DWEJ01000215.1:0-19328 GCA_018245835.1 Mysoria sejanus stolli | reverse complement strand
TACCTATAGACAGTTACAACGTGCAGTTTACGAGAGCATAAAATTAAAGATAAAAGTTCAATAAAATCAAAAAATGCAATCATTTACTATAGAAAAATTAGTATCACAAATTTGATACAACAAAAAGGAGCTTAAATCGAGAAGAACAAACTCCTACAGTTTATTCTCGGCAGAATGCTACGCTACGAAAATGTAGATAATCGAATTTTGCACTCATGCCGAGTTAAATGACACTTGAAAGAAAAAGTACAAATTATTTTGAATCGGGCAACACTGACCTGTATATCCAACGGCTCGGCTCCGGGACTCACTATTTTAACGGTGAATCCCATATCTTGAATGAACACAACTTCGGCATCACGTTTCTTCTCATCACCGTCCTCGCTCGGCGACGACTCCCTCTCCTTATCACCGTTCACCACGACCCCTGTTTCACCGTTCACTTTATCCGATCCATTGTCCGACTTCTTCGATTGTCCGGTCTCTGTCTTCGCCTCTGTATTATCGTTCTCGGTACCAACTTTTGTGTTGTCTGTTTCGCTGCATTTGTCCCTCATAATAGCTTTCTTCTCCTTCTTAGTTCCACTAACTTTTACCTCCAACCGTTTCACAGGACATTCGCTGGGCAGCACCTCGACTCCCTCATCGGACTTACTAGACTTTGTATAATCCGTATCACTACTAACTCCATTAGAAACTAATTTAGCATTATCACTACTACTAATATCACAATCTGAACTTATTTTTGGATTGCCGTTGATACAATTTTCAGTGCCGTTCAATATTGGTTCTTTGGTGCCTAAAATATTTTTGTTACTATCGACATTATCGTTGGACACTTTTGTCTCTCCGTTAAGCTTCATCGTGGGACTGGGGGGTTTCGTCTGCGGAGCTTTATCGGTACTGCTCTTGGTTTTTTGGCTTTCTGTAAAAAATTATATCACGTTTCATTAATAAACACTTCATATTGAAATTAAAATAATAAATTAAAGTTAAATTTGCAGAATAATGCAAAATTTATGTATTGAAATGAACAGATAGCTTCGACCTTGCGTAAAGCGATTAAGCGATTATGTTACACACAAAACAATAACTAAGTCATTGTGACTCTGTGATCAATTACGTATCTTATAACGTTAAATAATAATTTTCTGACCTCGTTAATAAATTTTGTATTTATTCTCTTTGTATTAACGTATAGTGGTTAAAACATCTTTATCACATTTAACTAATAACAATTCGAGTTAAAGTTTACTTTTACAAGTGGAACGCAAATTTTTAGCATTCATGTAATACACGAAATATGTGTTTGCGAAGAGTATTTCAGCGATAAAAATTTTCATAAAGTCCAATCCAATCCGTACACTTTCATTACGTAGTAACATTTCATCCTATTATTCCTTACATTATACTACAACACCGAATCTTCATTCATATATCATTCATCTAACCATATGTATATACCTACCTAAACAGAATGCTTCAAACGGACAGTGCGTGTCTAATTACGGGTGGTCATATTTTATTGCAAACAAATTTTTAAATGTATCAATCAATAGTAAATAAATACCAATTATACAACGACGGTTTATCACGAGGAGTGCATATTTGTATCAAAACATAGCAACATCACGACTGTTCTTCCTCATATTGGTAGACAGAGGAGGACTGTACTTCTACGTTACACCAGTTATAAGTGTCGTGGATTAACAGTGGTCGAGTGTGTTGTATCTAAACATCGATGTAAATAAGCGGACCTGCACTGAGCGGACACACCGACGGCGCGGTGTTGGTCTGCGGCGATGGAGCCTTGCGCGCGGCGGCCGCGTACGACACGCGGCCCGGCGCGGCGCTTCCGCCGCCCTCGTCGTCCGCACGCCCGTTCGGAGTGCCCGCGTGCCCGTTGCTGCACGCCGCAGACTTCGCGCCGCTCTCCTTTCTCATTTTAGCCGAACACTTATCCGGCTTTTCCGCTAAAACAGGCAAAAAAACTTCAGTTTAATTAAGCGCTATTTGCCTTCTATTCTGACCGAGAACCGAATAGCTCACTCTACGGACCGTCACATAGTTCAACACGAATATGTACTCAAATATGCAGATAAACCGACCGCACGAGGCCCTAGCTAGGTAGAAGCTGTTTTATACGATATGTAAACTACGTTATATTCCGACGGCACGGCACTAAAATTATTATACGGTATGGAGCATATTGATTTCCCTCGAGTGGAACACCGGGGCTAGGATAGTACAGGAGCGGGCGGCGGAGGCGCGCGGGGTTCGCGGTGCGGAGGGCGGCCGAGGCAGCGCGCATGTGCCGTCCCGTGACCGAGCAACACGTGGTGTGCGCTGGCGCAGCGCCAACTATCTCCAGCGACGAGTCAATAATAGATGGCTACGGGATGCCGCCAACAATAGACGCCACCGGCGCTACTTCATTTTGTAATGTTAAGAAAGTGTGCGAAGCCTCATCGTCAACCACGTGGTGCCGTTTTATTAAGACTGTAACATTTTATATAGCTTTTTTTAATCGACAGTATTAATTCCTAGCTATCTGCTAGTGCGATAAACAGCGAAAAACTCACGTAGCTTTAGATTTTAGATCAAATAAACAACAAATTATAACATGTTCGTTATCGGCGAACATAAAAAAAATTATTTTGCATATTAAGCACCTTCGCGTACAATGTGTTCTTACTTAATTGACCGCGAGTAAAAGAGCACTTCGACCGATTTGCCTACATAACAGTACCACATACAGAGATAATATTATAATTAGTAATCACAGATCAACATTCTGCACACATATGTAGGTACAGCCGAACACTATTAACTTCGTAAGCGAAACGCGATAAAGTATTGTAAAGGCAATGTTACTGAACTAGGGAACGAAGAAAGATACGCTGTGTACATACGAGCCAAAATGTTTATTTTATCATCACTAGGCGTCACCAAACAAGATAACGCGCGTAGAACGGCTTGCATCTAGATATTAAATCAAAATTCCTGATAAAAAGACGTTGACACAATTTCTGTCCGTCGCGTGTGAGAACGCTTATCGTTCGTCGAGGGAACGCCGCAAGATCTGCTGAGATGAATGATAACACAATAATTCAAAATTATTATTTTAATATCGTCAAGTCAGGTCTTTCTTACAGAGTGCTGAGAAAATATCGGGAGACAAATATGACATATCTTTATAGACCTGACGTAATCCTGCTACATTCTTCACTATGTTCATACACTCATTCCTATTTCGTAAACGTCTGACTCGTTCATCAGTATCATTGTTATATGGTGTTTTTAATTATACATATATTACTAGTACAAGTGCTATACGCGCACCCTTCAGATTGACCCTTTACACCCTACACGCTTAGTTACTGATATCATGAGGTGCCATTTGATTCCCAGCGTTATACGTCGTCCACTCATGGAGAATAGAAGTTTAAACGTTATTGACAAGTAATTTCCTACGGCAGAAAACAGAAAAGCAAGAATGTATCCTAATCTATTATCCATCGAGTCTATTTTGTTTTAAAAAAAGAAATATTATACACGAACCTATTGCCTAAATGCTCTGGTATAAAAGAAGACACCAACTCGTCATTAGCATAAGAATTGAAAAATTTCTATGTTTCTGACCCACTTTATTGAGTTCCGTGTCACGAAACGTGAAAAAAGACGAAAGGCTAAATTTAGTTGGTAGGAACATAAATTTCATTCTCTTATAGTAAGGAAATCGCGTGATAAAAATATCATGATTTTATCTCGACGTCTGGGCACCGTTTGACAACAATGTTAGTGTATAATCTAAACCTGTTGTGTTAAGTAACTATTGTGTCAGTATGTAAAGAAGCCGCTGCAATGAAAACATAACAGAAAATATTGCAACATGAAACATATCATGCACCTACCGTATATATCTAGAACCAGACCAGGCGAAAAAATAACCATTAGCTTGCATTCGCAAGAGTAATAGCAACATTGAATCAATTAAAAAATCGTAGTCGTTAGGAAGTTAATATGAACGAAAAAAAGTAAAATATTTTTTTTTTATCTTCGCGCCTGTAATCGCCGAAGATGTAAGCAGAGGAATGCTGAACACTCCCACGTTTCACCGAATACCTTTTTACGTTCCACTATGGAATATCCTATCGCCATCTATCGGGCACATGTCCAGACTCCGAACCACTACTAGAATTAAATTTAATTTTTTAAGAGTATCTAATCTAGAATTTCTCTAGGAAATTTCTAGACATTTTCTAAATCAGAAAATTTCTAAATTAGAAAATTTCTAAATCAGAAAAATTTATTTGTACTGTTCGACCTGGGAATCGAACCCAGGACCTTCCGATCTGCAGTCGCACTTGCAACCACACGACCAACGAGGCAGTCAAGTAAAATATAATGACCGCAAGGTAAAGCGATAAACGAAGAATACTCATTTATGTCACGACATAACACGAATACTTAGGTTTAAAACTCAGATAAGCAGTGGTCGTCGCCGTCGAGCTGAACAACAGAAATGACACCGATCGATGAATTATGCAAAGAGGGGCACGCGGTACTGCGCCGCACATGACGTCTGTATTATTTAACCTTAAAGTCACAAAACATCATGTGGCAATTCACTTTTCAACCGTACGCTTGTGCTTAGATTACATTACATGCTTACATTTATGTTGTTAAATGGCAAACACATCCGTCTAGATGTTTTGGTAAAATCAACTACACCACGAACTAATTATTCCATTTACCACCCATCGCAATTGTATCTCTTGCTGTGCTATGTTTAGACACCAAGTAATAATGACTATCAATCATCATACCAGATCGAAATAGTGCAAACTGGGACTGGCACTGCCTTAGACGTGTACTGGAATGAAAATTACTCCAACTTTCCGTCCGTATATGCCAACTACTAAAACTTTCATCAATTCGTCCGTATTCCCATAAAAAAGGACACTTTAAACAAAATACAGCACTGCAAAGAAAGTCACCGGTCACCGAAAATTTTATTTTCCAACCACCATAGTATTTACCAATTTACAAGCACAACACAATCACGGAATTTTGACGTAAAATATGATTGACATTGTTTGTTTCTACGTGCAAGGAGATTGTTTTTAAAATCGATACCTCGAAGGTAAAACTGTATATGGGTGTAGGCTGCGCCATGTACGACTGAGGGAAAGGTGTAATAAAAGTGAATTATGGAATATTAGGGGCCGATACAAGGCGTATTAGAGGAGACATTACAGAGTCACGATTCAATAAATCCTGACAAACTATCCAGGCAGTATTTTGTTTTGCTCTGAAATTTGCTATTCTATAAATTAACAGATATATTTTTGATGTATCACCCACAGTCACCTACAGTAATTCATAACCTAGTGATCAAAATTGCCACCTTACCGTCCATTCGGGTCTGGGCTGGAAATTGGACTTAAGAAACTATGTACGTTTTCAAGCTCAATTATCATTCAGAATAATGACGAAGACCTGCACACTATGCAATACTTTTAACAAGGTTTTAAAGGTACGTGAATGTTGTACACCAGCACTTGATCAGCGTGATATTGAGGCCTTAAACTTGCATCTAGGAAGAAAGTCGTATCTGACCAACATTGGAACGACACACAGAAACCTCTTTCTAATATAAAAGGAAAACTTATCTTAAGGTTGCTCGCAGATCTGTTGCTAAAAATCGTATTAAACTGTCTGATGATTAAGTATATTCCGTAGGATGCTTTGATTTTAAGTATGCTGTAAAATTATAAAACTGTGCATAAAAAGTTCTATAATTACACAAATTAAAAGTCCCTATTTATGTAAACTTTCAAAATGATTTCTATTCGGATGACGCATTCCATGATGATTTCGGCGACCATCCTCAATCTTATAGACTAGACGCAAAGCGATGTGTCTAATCGTCGCCAAGATATATCTAATGGCACAATCAGAAACACGGTGATCGCAGCCAAATAACAATCAAAATGGAATCTCGCTTGCTATTGATCGTATAAATACAAACAATTACTTGTGACATATAATCTGATATATAATCAACCTCAACGCTTACTTCATACTCACGATTTCACAACTCTACGTTATTGGTAATAGGTCCTTCGTACCCATATAACCCAATAAGGGCAAATAGTACTAAGGTAAGCTTCTTTATGTAGTCCATTTAATATTTTAAATAACTATAATAATGTAACATGAATTTTTCCTGATGTGTTTTTCTCTGTCTATATTTGTGCTTCAATCTCAAAAACAATCTTATTCGTTTTTGGTATAGTTTGTGCCACTACATAAAGCTATTCCTTTGGAAGACTACATAATGGTACACTATAAACTACATAATGGTGAAAGCTGTGTATGTGTGTGCAGTATTTTTAGTTTTACAAAATGTAAAACTGTCAAATTAAGGTGTAAATTTCGTTGAAAATTTTCATTGTTATTACTAAATTGGCTGATATATCTACAGCGATAAAAATGATTTGAATTGGAAACTACACCTAGGAGTCAACTTTCCTCGCTTAAGCCGTTACAGATATATGAAACTATCTGCGTCGTCTTGTTATCACACAAATATCTTTAAAAGATCCACGACACGATACACCTATGTTCTAATATTAACCACCAATGAGAAAAAAATCTCAAAATTAAAAGAGTGCATATAAAATGTCCAATTTATTACTTAAGCCCGGCGAAGCGAGTCAGTAACGAGTAGGTGGTATTTTATAAAGAAAATCTTGTACTACCGCCATATCCATCTTGACACAATATAAGTAAAGTCCAAAACATCACTACCACTGTTCCTATGTAAGAATTTAAATTAATACAACATATCGACCACAAAGATCGTACTCAATTTCATTCCTAACAGCAATATTTCACAAATCCTTAAAGCAGAAAAATTATTCAAAACCACCGCCGTCAAATTGAAAAAACCGTCGCAATCGTAGAACAATGACGGATCTGATATTTTCTAACTTTTCGGGAGAGCAGTTTGAAGATTTGTTTTTATGTTCAATAAACAAACAAATCCGTCGGTGTTCAACTCTGTATCTCGGTTGTTTAATACAAAATTAGAAAAACGTTTTTGTTTTATAATAAACTTACTTTAAGTTAAGTATTTCAAGTAAAAATACGTCAAAAATATTTTTCTGAAAAAAATAAGTACGTCGTTGTTCTACGACTGCGACGAATCATATAATCTTAAATACTGAACTTACTATATTATTATTATTACTAATATTAGGCGTATTCCTTCCAAATTTAAAACAGAACATGAAACGGAGAACGAGATAAAAACCTGTTTATTCGTATTTTAAGAGCTATTAACAACAAAGATACCTCCAAAGTGACCTAAACCTTCGCTTTAAGTTAACTGTGCGATAAAGCACGTTTATTAACCCTTAAAAATCTTGCCCGCGCCTATTTCACCCCACTCTTCCGTAAGACTGAACTTAACAACATTTTAATCAATTCTCCACAGAGTTCGCGAGTCAGCGCACCAGATAGACTCATTACGACAACCCCAAATAAATATAAACAGTAGCAAAAGGGGCCGCCCCACTATTAACGTTATTCACACGCGCTGCTAGTTCCATAAATAAGGCATTGCTACCCTAGGAACAAAAACGACAAAGTTCACGTTGAAGTGATCGGTGCGGTTCATAAATAAGGCTCGTTTATTTCATTGCATTAACTGGTGATAAGTTATTTGACGGTTCATAAACTCGTACCCTCGGCGGTTCCGGCGCCCCAGCCCGAGGCGCCGCGTCGGCCCGCAGCGGTGCCAAATCTACGCCTCTTCATCACACCACTGCCAGCTTTCTGGCTACTGAGCGCAGTTAAGGCCTGATTTTACTTAGGACCATGTGGCGTTACCATTTTCTGCTTCATAAACTGCACGGATAATGACGGCTTTTGCTATGAAAGCCAACTCTCTGTAGTGCGCGCGAACGCGGTTGGCTCTAAGTGTATATTAGCGACCAAATGTTACACTCTAAATGGTCGCTGTTGGAATGGTGGCATATTTCTAACATACCTAACTGCGCTATGTTGAATACCAGCCACATTGTTTTTTAGTGCTCTTGGAGTGTGTAGAATCAAAGAACCTAATTTCCATCAGCTCTTAATTTTAATGTAGGTATATTTATTACATTTATATTATACAAAATAGATTCAAACAATATGCATCTATTTTGTTTTACACTTAAGTAATGGATGTCCTTTACAACTACCGATATATCAAGTTGAAGCAAAATAGTGTATATTAATTGTTTCAAATTCATAAATGGAATTAACCTTATCAAAAAATCTTGCAAATGTCTTCGTCGAATAAATGTAATAAACCGAAACTAGAATGTGCCGCAATAAAATTTAAACGCTTAATAATATTGTCGGGCAGGTGCGAAAAGAGGCCTTCAATATTTATTTAAAAAGTGTTATGAAGGTAATGGTCTAGTTACAAAGTACACAAACAATTTATTGACGCTGATCCATTAGAGAGTCAACAGTTGACTCTATTAATTGTTAGCTATTTATTTTAATTAGCTATTTATTTTATTTCGAGGCATCTATTTATCTTATCTATTCGAGGTTTTCATGGCAGAGCTTTAGAGTAAACGGTTTAAATCGACATTAGATCACACTTTTGAGGCGATGTCGAATGTAAATAAACGTAAAAGGTGGTGAACGAACGCCTCCGCTAGTTTATAGCGCCACTATCTTATTAACATCTGAACTCCGCAGGGGTCTAATTGTACAATCTTAAACAAAAAATGGCAACATGAGTGGGCACCATGTAATAAATTGAAATGTTGTTCATTCTTTGTATAAGTAAAATCTACTTATTAACTTGACGTACGCGCCGTCAAATATTCGACAACGTTCGATAACAGATTCAATGACTAGATGTACTATTTAATACCATCAAAACGCCGTTGATGGGAACGTATTGATTGTATTAATTGTAACAGAAGTAGAAAAAATTTTGAGGAAACCTGTAAATAGGTAGACCTACTAAACACCTGCTGAAGAATAAGCAGGGGCACCAGTAAAAAATAAGGCAGGGGAATGAAAAACTCCCACGTTTCACCAGTTACGATTACGTCCCACTATGGAATAGGTGGTGAGCCCGTTGCCATACATCGGACACAGGTCCAGACTCCGAGCCACTACCAGAAAACCTAATTTAGAAACTTCGAGTTCACTGTAACATTTTCTAATGTAACATGTGAAGTCTGCCAGCCCGCAGTCGGTAAACGTTGTTGACCATGTGCCTACCCTTCTCATTGGATACATAGTAAAATTGTTTTCGCTACATTCCTATCCTTTTCATACTCGTTGTAGTTATATCTACGGTAAGTGTTTTGGATGTACTTACTCCAAGTGGTGTAGGTAAGTACCGGTATAACATAATATGGTCGTAGAAAATGAATTTAGGTTTTAGACATTTCTTTCAAATTGCACAAAGAATAACAAATGCTATAAAAGTAAGCATTACAAATACTGAAGTGTATATACTAAGGGTTAATACACAATTATGTTGGTATCTTTAATAATAAAACCATCCTTCATATAAACGTTTTCCACTTAAACTTATTTTATCCCATTATCGTGATGTGGAACTTAATAGTTAAAAAGAAATTAAGAAAGAAAAACTTTCTTATGTTTTAACAACTATAACTATGAAATTTAGAAGTCGCAAAACAGTAAAAAAGTCAATAAAATGTAGTCAATCACAAAGACATTGGGCATCCCAGCTTACTTGAAGAAGCATTGCGTCTACGAAAGGCATATAATTAGTGATATTTGATGGATCTCCATAAAACCTTTATTCATGTGTATTATAATATTACTCCTTTACGTAGAATTCTTTAAATAAGAAATTTACGAACGACTAATCCCCAATTCGGCCAATCACAGAAAAATAAAACAAAAACTACTATAAAGTAATTTTATTCATGCCATAAAATAATAACGATACTCAGCACGACTAGCGAAATCTGAAAGTGAATTGTAGCGAGTGGAAAAAAAGACTGAGTGTAAGTGGATAAAGAGCGAATACAAACGAAAAAGTCATTTCATGCCGCACAGTGGTGACGCAACAGCTAATCGACAGGGCGTATCAGACCCTGCACCGTTCGTCCTAAGATCCATATTGGTGTATCACAAGGACATCATGGCTAAGTTCAATAATGCTTTCCCCCAAATAAGCTATAAAACGAGCGACGACGGGCGCGGGCTTTTGGGTAGGTATGTTCCCGTTCCAATTATTTGTTTGTGGAGGCACAATAATTTTATTTTACGTTTTATTTAACATTTATTTCGTTACGGCAATTTCACGGGTATCAAAGAATCGCTAGATTGTGATTTAAACGGAATTGCTTATTTTCCACTTCGGTCACAACATAACGATGCAATTCGGCATCAAGTTAATATTATTTTATTACGCGTGATATTGTATTCACGATCGGGAACGTTCATTTTACGTCTCGTTAAAGAGAATTGAGTGATTGGCATTAATTGGAAGTTAAGCTGTTTGTTTTGATATGAGCTGCTGCGTATTTATTGATTTGCTGTTATTGTGCTTCAGTCGCATGCATAAACATTCATGTTTTATCAGTATGTTCCGAAATTAACATGTGTGTATGCAATCTGAGCTAGGTATAGGCGCGTAAAAAGCATCCGATGGCGCCAATTTATTCATTACTATTTCGTAACATTGGTCAGCGAATACGAAAATGCATTAAGCCGGGGAGGCAGACGAAGGGTCGTAAATAAATAAACAATAAACCAGGATAAAACAAGTCAATTGGAGCTCGACGCAGACAATGTGCGGCCACGTTTAACAAGCTCAACGGACGGTAACCGATCACCGTAATTCAGTGATCGTAAACGGTCGCAATGATATCAATTAGACGGGTCCCGAGACCGATAAAGCTCGGTTTTAATTAGGAGAACAAACAACAGACGGTCTTTAATGAGGCGTACGCGCGTAGGGAGAGCGGTAATTAGGTCGCGGGAGGCAGCGTGCGCGAGTGATCAATTATTGAGGGCCCATGATTGATTCGGTGGCAGCGCGGAGCGCGGCCGTCCCCGTGCCGCAACATCGCCACCACTTGCGACTCAATCCTCGACCGCAACCACCCCCGACACCCTCTTTACTTCCATTTTTAAGTTCAAAATAAATTTTGAAACTAGATATTGCGACGTGTTGCACATCATCCAAGCACTTTAATATTCTAAAAACGGTAATAAATGTGAGACACAGGGATACGGATTTGTTAAATTTTTCATGCACACTGAATCAAATCACTCGTAAAGTTAGTTACCTTTTAAATAACATCAACACTAGAAATGCAGCGACGATCTGTCATCGCCGTCACCGCGAACGAACTTCAATAAACAGTCCCCATTAACCGTTCCGCTCGGCTAACTGTTATAAATTATACATTGCGTAATCGTTCACCGAACACGCGTGGTCGCGATCACTAAATTTCAATCAATCGAAAACTCAACCATTCGTATTAATAACTCGACGCACGGGACGGAAAACAGCGAATAAGAATATCCGGAGCGAGCGCTTATCGCGTTTATCTGATGTCTCGCTAATAGCCATCATCGAAGGGTAAAACGCAGCTGTAGAGCCTCTACGTATAAATGACTCATAAATATAAGGACATTAAAAACCATTTAGAGCAATAACTATTGTGAGCAGAATATAGCCATATATAAATTGAATAAATTATGTGCATTATTTTGATAGTGAAGCGAGTGTTAGAGGTGTCAGTGTTAATGGTTGACGTGGGGACGTCGGGGAGGAGCGGACAATGCGCCCCCGGGGCGCTTTTGTTGCCGCGGATTCTCTGTCCGTGACATCTGTCCGAATTGCTACAATAAGTTGCAAAAAACTTACTCCAAATTTACCAACTGTAAAGCGGCGTTTTGAGGTTATTTTCCGCTGAATATACAATATATTATAACGTAGCATTTCGTGCTCAGACATCTTCATTGATGCCATTGTTGGCAGTGACGTATCATTTATTCTATTCTGAATTAGGGCTCTTAGTTCCCCGGTGGTCGCTGTTGCTGAAAAGCAAAATAAGCTTTACTATTTGCAGTGTCATAATAATATAAATAGCGTTAAATTTAGCCATTTCGACAAAATTATACCGATTTTTTTCTTCAGGAGAAGTGCTAACTATATTATTATTTTACCGTAGAACACAAATTTTATATTAACGGTATTGGGTTAAAATATCCGACCAAATGGTATTAGGACTTTTTACTTTACATAATAATAATATAACATCTTTTATAATTACATTGATTAAAGTAATGCTAATGTCTTAAGAAATCACAATTTTTTTATACAATCCCAACTCAATCTATAAAATAAATCTAATAGTATTAACGCATTTTTAATTTAATAGACCTAATTTATTTGAGTGGCAAGGAAAAAAATTAATTATAATTATTATTATATCAGGAAAAAAAGGTACGTTTTATTACTTTAGATACTATTTAAAAATGGATGACGAACTTTTAGAAATTCAATAGTTTAGATCAAGGCACATATAATATACGTACTTAATTATTAACATACATGCGTTAGACCATGTACAAATGTTTTCCACAGTTTAAATATTAAATACTTGTACTGCTACATTTCTATCAAACGTGAAAATTTTTTAAAGCATTTCAGTGTGAAGGGTGTGATTATCCTTCTACGTAGCTATAATGAAAACGTTGCCTCAGCTTGCAAGTAGCATCGCGTCTTTGGCTAGCTTCATCATCATCATCATCATCACCAGCCTTTGGATGTCCACTGCTGAACATTGGCCTCCCCTAACCGGCGCCACACCTCCCGGTCCTGAGCCTTCCGAATCCAACAGTAGCCCCCTGTCTTTTTCTGATCATCATAGCACCTGGTAAGAGGGCGATCTATGCTCCTTGGACCGAGACGCAGCCGTCACTCCAAGTCTTTTTCCCCATCGGTTATCGGTCGATCACTTCAGCTTGCCTTCATATAAGATAGGTACTATTAACTGCGATAATAAAAAATCTAATAACAGAACGAATATTACTAATAATACCGTTCCTGCAAACCTTTTAATGAATTCATATTAACTGATAGTATAATTAACAAGTACAGGTACTAGCCGATACTAATAGCCCTATTGCTACAATCTTTTTTGTAATAGGTTACAGACGCCGTAATCAGAAACCATTGTGTGCTACTATTGTGTGTTAGTCTTCTACTCTCTATAAAAAAGATATTTTAAAAAGTATAGTTTTATATATGAATCGTTAAAAATATCTGCATAAGTAATTTATTCTCCGCCAATGTGGCTATTACAGAAAAAAAACATCAAACGGAAAGTATGAAAATAATTCCGAAAATTATCCTCATAGCCAATTAACTACACGAATCGTACATTACTTGCAGAAATAAGAACTGTTATTAACATTTCAAATGTGACATGATCATAAACACATAAACAGCGCCCACATATAAATGGATATAATTTTATTTACATAATATATATAATTATAATTGCACGTACGTACGGTTTCACATAATTATATTTGCTGTTTCCGCTAACTACATAAATGGCTTTGAATTAGAGAGCTTCAACTTAAGTATTAAAATTTAAATGTCCTCTGTGTAAATTTAGGTATGGTAATGAAACTTTCAAAAAATTATATTAATATTATTATATGTAGGTACTGAACTAGATTTTAAAAGATAATTTTTTTCATTTCATAACTTACATATCCAGTTTCCAACAAAGACTAATTTCTAGGTGAATACAACAATGTTAGTTGACACACAAATAAAAAAAACATTTTTTTTGTGTATCATAAAGTAAATAGACTTATAATAAAGTAAATAGACCTCCTGACTTGGTAAAAGTGAAAGCCTATAAGTATAAGAAGTTTTGACATTTTTGAGTAACATTTCGGAATTACACGTTGATATGGACTCTGTGCCTACTACAATATGCATATTGGCTTGACAGTATTTCAGCATTGTTATCATTCAAAATATTAATATATATACCACCACCTTGAACAAATATAATTCATACTTCCTAAGCTTTTGGTTTGACTGTATCTAATTAAATATTTTTTACTTATTATGAATATTTCCCATAAGACGTAATAAGTCATCGCCAAAGATTAGTCATTCGATGTCGTAATTCAGTTTTACACAAATGAACCTAGTTCACACATGCCAACCCGCTAAGTGACGGTTGCCTGCTCAAACAGAGAAACATAATAACAATTATGAAGCGATACACACAACGAACAAGGAATACTAAAACAAACTTAAATTTAATAATAACGTTGTTAGTTATCTCGAGTTTAATCGACACCTCGTTTTTTACCCAGCTAATGCCCAGCGCCGCGGCAACTAAAATTACGCTCGGATCAAGTTTTTTTTTACTTCCGCCCGAGATAACGGTCAGTATAAGCACCTTTACGTTATTAATGATCAGAGATCGCTTAGAACGCCACCAATGCAATTGTTTATTTTATAACATACGTTCTCTGACCCCAACTTCTCCACGGCACTTTCAATTAGCCCGCATTAGATCATTTCCTTCCGAGCGGTCAGGTTAGATGGCTCGCGATTAATCGCAAGCGTTGCAATGCGTAACGGTCGCGATATCCTCAATCCGGATTATACGAAGGGCAGAACTGACTTCCTGCTAACCGCTGACTGGACATCATAATACCATGCATCACCCCGAGTGTGGTCGCAAAAGCGATGTACGAAGTGTGTCCAAACAATAGTAAATGCATTTAGTCCGACCATTGTTTGATTTATAGTGAAATCGTGTAGGTAATTTATAAGAGAAAGGCGGGAGAGGGCGCCGTCCGCCACGGGACGTCGGGAAATCGGGGAAAATCCGGAGATTTATTAGCCGGCCGGCCGCAGGACGCGGCTGACCGCTCTACCACTCGCTCTGTTTGCCCAGTCATTAAAGTCAGCAAGTAAACGCTTAGTGCGAAGATGAGTATATTTGCGGAGTAATTAACGCTTTCGAGGTGAGACGAGGGTTGCGGCGTTGCGGGGCTGGCGGTCATTGTTTATAAATGATTACGGCGTCCGCGACGCGCTCGACGTGCTGTGACGCCGCGAGTCGCGCGCCGCCTCTCTGTGTACACAACGCCGCTGCGGACCCGGTGTCGCTGCACACTATCGCGCCGGTGCTTATGTGTCGCCGGTAGATAACGATACAGAAGTGTATTCGGATATCGTTGTGTACACAAGCTGAGTGTCAATCACGGCTAGGCGGTGCCTTACAACATTTTATCGGATGTCACATAATCTGAGTAAAACGCATTTATGTCAAATCGTCAATGTACCCGATAAGCCCACCCACGTTTCATTCGTACTATTGCATCATAAGCGATGGCGGCTGATATTATGTATAAATAAATAGCCTAGCACTCAGCCGACAAGTTGTCATTACAAAAAATGACATATGTTACTTATTAATTATATCCGACACAGAGTGTCTCCTATGCGGATATAAAATCTTGTTATTAAAAAATATGTCGTTCTAGATATGTACAGACAATATTTTTGAGTGAACATTTACTCTCGGGCCAATCTATTCAAACCGCATTTTAATGTCAATTTACGCAATGCAAAAACAAAATTAAAAACCGATACTGAACATATTCAATGGTTTTTTAGGATAAAATAAAAATAATAATTTGCGTCAAATACATAATGTATACATATAGAGACGGTTGAGGTGTCTAAAGAACGAGTAATAGAGTAGATCTTGTTTTTGCACTTTTCTTTTATTAATCACTATTCAAGGAAACATAATTTTTTAAAAGATTACTAAGTTTTGGTCCCCAAATATATCATGAATTAAAATATATCATGAATAGTTGTATGATATATTTTAATTTTATTATGCCACCCGAACAATTTAAACAAATTGCTCTAAAAGATTTAATTTAGTTATAGTTAATTACTTATATTATACTACAGTTATAATTAATTACTTTGTATTACTTAATTTCTTATAATTAATAATATATTTCTTGTGGTCGTGTGTATGTGACTGAATTCCTCCTAAACGACTGAACTGAATTTGATGAAATTTTTTGTGTGTGTTCAAGAAGATTCAAGGATGGCTTAGATTTACAAGATTTAGTAATCGATTATTTTGTAAGTTCGAAATTACCGATTTCTCTCAGCAGGTGGCGTTAGAGGTGTATGGTTACTATAGTAACCGACGTGTTATTCAAAAATAGTCGAATTGCGATAAATGTACATGTGATGACGTTAAATATTGTAATGACGTTTTAATAATAATTTTCATCTAAACGGTCCAGATTGTTATAGCATATTAAAAAAAATTTGAAATTTTCGAAAAAAAACACGTGTGTACAGGACCACGTCTGTCGGGTCCGCTAGTATATAATATAATGAGAAATACTGAATACTTAAACGGTTGTTAGAGACACATGTGTGTTACACATGTAAATTCCAAATTAACACAAAACTACTAATTTAATTGTAAAGTGCAGTGGTGTTGAAGTATCAGTCCGTAAAAATATAGGTACTTGAAATAACATGTTTTCATCAAACACACAAGCAATACTTACCTAATGACGTCTTAATTAAATCGGAAACTCTTGATTCCGCTGAACACTACTTATAATTAAAAACGTTCCATTTCTTTTCAAACAGGGAAATATTCACCGTGTAATCAATATTTTACGAAGTAAGAACCAAGAAATGCCATAAACGAAGAGATTATACGGTTATATACTTATTTATGTTGTGCTCCGCGATTTTGAACTTTAATGTACCTTTATTTAAAGAGTAACTGCGTGCAATGTTGATAACTTTATATTCCTCTCTCCTTTCGCCCATTTGAGCTAATTAGTAAAGAAATAAAATAAACTTGGCCATTACTCAGAAAGCAAGGTCGTCTGTGACTAATTAATTGGCGAAAGAATGATGGAAGGTAAAACAGATGGCCCTTTACAATATTTTTGTGTGGATATTAACGTTGCGTTTAACAGAAAATGTTCAATGAATTTCATGCACAGCTTATAAATTTCAGTACAATTACAACGTGAAAATTAAATTTGACAGAATATAAAATAAAGATGCAATTTTAATTACCTTAATATATTACAGTTGTTATTAATTTGATTAATGTATTTTTCAAATTTGCACTTGCAAAGTGCCATTACTTTTTAAAGTTAGCGTGTAATTTTCATTTATGACTTAATAACAATTTTGTTAGAAATGGGTAACAAAATAGTACAGATAATAAGTAAATAAATTGCAATAAAATAACAGGAGACTTACGAAAGTCAAAATTAATTTTCATAATATTAAATATGAAAATTTAAGTACGTTGATTTTCAGGAGCTAACTCACAGTAAACATTAATCCGACTTGAGACAAAGTAACTAAACAAGAATAAGAAATTAAAGAGCAAGACAATACGAATTATTTTTTAGAATCAGATCAATCGACCATTAACCAACTATTGTTGGTCATTGATATAAATTTGATAATTAGATAGGAACTTAATCTGTTGTGATTAATGAACAAAGCGAACACTACGGGTGGACCACCCACTAGGAGGAGACGGCTTAATAAGACCCTCATTAACACCTTAATGGCTATTTTCAATTCGCCTGATTTCGCTTCACTTTTATTTATTTTTTCTGTCCTTTTCTTACGCAGCGCAAAGCTGCTCCTCTCGCTTCGTCGCCCTTCTTTAATTGAATCTCTGGTCGCTTTTTCTAAACTTATTCTCTTTGACTTAAGATTAGTGATGTATTTAAATTGGCATTTTGTTACGTTTTTATAGCCGGCTGGGGCCTCTCTCCGTTTTTTCTTCGTCTTGTCCTTATCGAACTTTTAATTTAGTCGCGATAATGAAACGAGTGTAGGACTTTCGTGCGCGATTAGACTCTGAATGAGACATTGTTAAGAATTTCTATATAAATTATTTCTTGTCCTTATTAGTATAAACAGATCCCAACCCGCATGCCCACGTGTGGGATTATGGGCATATCCCCTTAGGGGAGGCCTGTCTAACTGTGGACTGCAATAGGCCGATGACGATGATGATAAAAGTAATACCAGATTATATTTAATAAATAATGGGATATACGTTTAATGCACATACGGGAGATGCATTAAATCACTTGCAATCAACTTGCATGAAAGAAAATGTAAAATGCATTGCAATTACGTGTGCGCAGTTGCAAAACAAAGCTTAGTCATAATTAAGTTCGGATGTCGCTCTCGTATGTCTATCAATGGGCTATAACGCAATGTCGGAGGGTCCGAGGCGATATCCGTTCGCAATAACGGCTGAGAAATGTATTGCACACATGCTGCCGTTGTTGATGAAAGATTTTATAACCCCCAAACGATTTGTCACATACATTTAATATGGATAAGCTTTTCGAAATGTGTCCTCCTCGGTCCGAGAATTACAATGCCATGAACAATTTGGCTTAGCAACGTTTTGAGAGTTTTCTTTCATGTGTAGTTATTATTGAGTGGCCCGTGCTATTATTTATTATTATAATGTAATTCGAGTTTATGTGCAATACTGAACATAAACCTGTAATCCCCGAGAGGTAAGCAAAGAAGTGTAATATGTTCCCGTCATGGAACAGGTGGGGGGAGTATTGACATGCACCGAACACAATAACGAACTCAAAACTCCGAACTAGAACCACTATGAATTTAAATTTACTAAATCCTATACACGTCGACCTGGGGATCGAACTCAGGACCTCTTGATCAGCAATCCAGCTTCGAACCACACAATGTAGGCGGTCGAGATGCATTTAAGATTATATGACCCTTTTCGTTTTCAAGGCGTTTACATTAGAACTCAGCCTGTTTACTACATTATATTAAATCTCATTGATGTAATAACTGTAGACTTTAGACTAAATAAGCAAGGTTTTAGTAAAATGAGCATATGTACGTGATTTCATTATTTTTTAAAGATAGTTCCAAATTAACTGTCATTAGTCTGAAGTCATTTTTCTGAGAGGAGTTCCAACAGTGGAACATGTTCCAACAGTGGAACGACAGAAGGGTCGATATGGAGTCTGAAGCCCTTCATGGACATGAAGCTGACCTCGTATTGTCTCGTTGCCTCGTTATTGTCTATTAGACCAGATAGTCCGTATCGGTAGTCCAGATAGACCAGATAGAAAGGTCGGTTATGTATTATAATAAAAAAATTAACACGTGAAAAATGTAACTTCACGCCTGTAATCCCCGAAGAAGT
>DWEJ01000214.1:0-19331 GCA_018245835.1 Mysoria sejanus stolli | reverse complement strand
ATGTATAAGCTATATTATTGTAAAGTTTCATTAAAATCCATTCAGTAGTTTTTACGTGAAAGAGTAACAAACATCTACCCATACTCACAAACTTTCGCGTTGATAATATTAAAAATAGTAAAGGAATAGGATGTATAATTAATCATTGTAATCGTAATCATTGAAAATATATGTATTTAACATATATTTTCAAAACGATTTCATATACCTTTTTGAAATCCAAACATTGTCGGTTCGAAGAGGACTGCATTCAAAAGTAAAGTCACATTTGTAAGTCCTTGCATAGAACACAAAATCAATATTAGAAGTTTATTGATTTTCGCTCAATGCACGTTATTTTATACAAGTTGTTTGGACGTCAGTGTAGAGTTTTGTATAGAAATACATAAATGATATTGTCGCCTGTTTATCTTGTTCGTCGACTCGTTGCAAGTGCGACGGCGTTCGATCTGGGTTCGATCTCCGGGTCGTATAGTATTTGGTTTTTCTACCTTGAGGTCTTGATTAGTTACCGTTGTTTATATGGCAATAGACTCGCCTCCTATTTCATAATGGAACGTATTCGGAGATTATAGTCGTGATATTACGTAAACGATAAAGTGTTTAAGCACGTATAAGAGTAACGAATCACAATGTAATTTGCACACACATCGAGTAATCTATTATATCTATATTTAATCTAGACTTAATTTAGACTGGTTGAAATTTACGATAATCAAGTATAATCAATCAAGTATTCAAGTAATCAAGTATTATCAAGATAATTTAAATTATGCATTATCAAGATTCGATGACAACACAACTTATTTACGTTTGAAAAATAACACATCAACGCCCATCAGGTCGTCGTGTCGCATGGAAAACGCTTCACGTGTGGTTTCCGTGGAACGCTAAATTATAAATGACTGTTAAGGCATTGAATATTTAATGAAACAGTAGTATCAGTTGCAGCCAGGCCTAGTGGTATCGACCGTCACGGCACCGCTCATGTTGAACATTTTGAACGTGTGTCTCTAGGGCGCATTTAGTATTATAAATACATATAACGCCGCGCCACATCGTTTACAGGGTAGGCTGAGAGGACCGATCGTAATATATCTCCATCCATACAAACATTACATTCCTGTTCTACATTTATATAAGTCTTATATAACTTCTACATTAATATCTACAATTCGCTATTTCTGAAGTGCCCTGAACTCACTAATATACGAGTAGAAGAGAAATAGACGCCCCTCGCCCTTGGCCTGATGGTCAGATATTAATTAAGACCTCAAACGAAACCAATCGCACGAGTTGATATATCAAGATAAATTAACTTGCCGGATAGAAATGGTGAGAATTGATGGTATGCTTACTGGCTGGTTCTCATGTTGATGTGAGAACATCTTTAGGCAAACTATCGTGTCAGAGACTCCTCTATAGTCCTGTACCTTTAATAGAGTTTCGTAAAGTGAACAATTAATTTATTTAAATTATTATATACATTATTACAACTTAAGGTTAATACACTAAATCACACATATGTATAAAGGTATATGTATATATATTATTTTGCAAATAATACAGACCAAAAAGGATAATCAAATGTACAAAACAGGCCAAATTATATTCCCGTAAATTTCAAAAACAACGATATTTCGCATTACCACTGTATATTCACGCCAGGCCGCTTAAGAGGTAGGCAAAGACAATTGAGTGATAATATTAATATCCTTATAGACTAGACGTGAAAATAAATGCTAACGTATACACAAATTTCTGATTTCTACTAACGTAATAAATCATAAAAGAATGAAGTCTACAGATAACGTAATCAAAAATATATCCTTTCTCATTTTATTTACCACCTGTGTAGCTAGTCAACCCTGATGTCCAATTCATGAATAATTGCTACAATCGTCTCAATCCGGCCAGCAATATACACATCGTATCCTGAAATGTCGTTATTTACAAACATAACATTTACACTGAAACAGAAACCAATCTAAATTTAGATTGCTAACAAAAATGTTATACATAGAGGCTGCATTAGAACCGAACCAAAATACAACCCTGCTCGGAACGGCGGTACAAGATATGTCCTCGAACCGCGCCGGCCCCGAAACGAGGGCGTAAAATATGCAGGGGGTGAATTAATGGAGGGAGGGCAATGACGTCATGGGTTCGATCCGCCGCCAGTCTGCCGCCGAAACCTCCGTCCAGTCATGTAAAGCCTTCTTAATCAATCGGACTTCAGTCAATGGCTAAACGTAACTGTGCATCCCTTCTGTTATAAACGAACGAATAGAAATGCGCGAAAGATATTTAACGCTTTTATTTTAAATTTCGAATCGATTTAATTGAATTTGACAGTATTCTTTGCTTTTTAATTTCTCGACCCCGTGACTAAGGTGAGCTTGTATGGCGCATTGTATAGATCATTCCATTTATTTAATATATCTTTAGTTTTAATAGAGGTAATGCAATATTTCTTTTATTTAGGTGTATAGTCTAATATAATATTTAATAGATTCGTATTCATTTAGTGTATAGTCTGTAGACTCATAGTTTTTTTTTATTATATAAGTTTTATTAATAGCACATAATTTTATGACATTCCAGTTTTAATTTTTTATTTGTAACCACATACGAGTAATACTTTTATATGAGACTAAAGTCATTAAATTTATTCGTAAAATGATATTAAATCAATGAGTAAAAAAAATAATTGGCCTTGTTATTAACGATATACGCACATATTTCAATTGATACCCATTATACAGCAACTAAAAACTTGCCAAAATCATTTAATAAATGATTTTTTAAGTTATAATTCCCATTAAATGTATAACTCATTTGTTTTTCTATACAGCATATTACGTAGGTACTATATATACTGTCGTATATTTATCGTAGAATGTGAATGTATGTATTTTTTATGTATTATGATTTCAGATGTAATTTGTTGCATCGATGCAAGCATTTGTGTCTGATTGTTTGTTTGTGTGTGTTACGCCTTGCATGACGCAGTTGGCACGTCACGACGCCTGCGACAAATGACAAACTACAAGCCTCTGGTAAGATATCTATTTGTTCGTTACTCTATGGTGAGCGTTGGGGCTTGTCCACACTGACTGCCAGTATCACCGATTAATCTGTAACGAAATGCTCGAGTCGATCCCAAGTGGAAGAAAGAGTCTAAAAAGACAAGGATAATTAAAGGCGACAATACGTGACCACAGCCTAACTTACTGATTCCTAGCATTGCCATGAACACTTCTGTTCAGCTACAGACTATGTTTCTCCTGTGTAACGTCGGGACTCCTTACGGATTGTGGGCTGCTTACGGGACGTATCCTATAGCATGGAAATTTGCGGTAGTCGTTTCCAGGCCTAAATGCATATTAAGTCACGATTGTGTGCTTTATCTATACATAGTGTTACTATGTCCATGCAACACAGTTGTCATTCGCGGCTTTCCAGCAGACACCAGTGGTCGTTACCACCACCAGCCGCGCTGGCGACGTGTATTAATCCACTTCTATTATTATTTTAACACCACGCCAGGTCCCTTACGGGGTAAGCAGAGCACCGAGTTCCAAACAACTCCATCCTTACAAACTTGATGTGCTTCTAATTCGCTTTTTATGTAATATTTCGCCTTTGTAAGTTTGCATGGTGTACTTATGTAAGTATTTATGTATGTATTTAATTTTTACAGAAGTATTTGATGTATATTATATCTGTGTATGTATAGTGGAATTATAAATAACGTCTGTTCACGTCACCTAAGGAATCTTCCGAAGCAATGGACAAGCGCCTTTACTCTTTATATAGTTCTCTATGAGGTTAATTACATTTATAATCCACAGCCTTGGGATATAAATTACCTTATAGTTTTAATGTATAATATGCTGGTAATATAATTGTTAAACAATATCATGACTTATCAAGTTTTGGACAAAGCGTTATATAATGATAATACTGTCTGAGTACAAGTGCCTTAGGACTTGATGTGATACTTGTAAAAATATTCAGGGCTATGATAACTAGCCTGGCTATGTGTAGGTTGAACACTTATATGTGTCAATAATTTTCCATCCAAGTACAAAAAATACGTAATTGTCCTCACCGCATATATATTGGCTCTGGATGGGAATCGAACCCACAACCATCAATGTTTAAGTTAGGTTCACTAACTAGTTCACTTATCGGTATCTTAGTTGATGTTTCTGATCTTATGATATGCCAGATGCTGTACGCATTGATCATAACCCACATTACTGGTTGTAGACACTCAAAAGATCTGTCAGCAATTTACTTGCAAATACTCATGTTCTAAATGCGATTCGAACTCATAAACCCCAGCGGGGCAGTTTCTATCCACTAAACCAGCGGGCTAATTGATAAATACAACGATATGTAGCTATTTAAATTTTGTTAATTTAATTGTACATATACATATATTATAAATCTTTAATCTTGTAAATTACAAATGTCTATCCTAAATGAATTATGCAAAGTATCAAAACGAAGAATCAAAACTACTCGATACTTACTTACTATTTACTCTTAAGATTCACTTTGACAAGAGAGAAGCTTTTCTTCTGTTCTGTTCTCTTCTCTGTCACCGAGAGAGATATATGCGCGATATATGCGCGATATATGCGCGTTATATGCGCGTTTGTTATATGAGCGTAATTTAAATTCTCAAGTCCATAACTATGCATGAAAAGATAGGAATTGTTTTTTTTTGTATTATTTGAAAATAATTCGAACATAATTAAATAGCCTCAGTCCGTTAACACAAACATATATGATCTAAAGACGTAACTCCAATCGTCACTTACATTGATACTATTTTACTTATGAACAATATTATTTCACACGCGTCTTCCAAGACGGGTTTTTATTCTGCCGGCAACTAACGATGCTCTTGTCCAAATAAATTTGATTCGCTATGACGTTGCAGGGGTCGGCGGATTCGAACTACTCTCAGCCATCGTCGGAGCTGTCTCTGGACGAAGACAAGGAGGCACTGCGCCGCGAGAAGGAAGCGCAGGCTCTCGCTCAGTTGGATAAGGCTCGGGTGAGCGCAGACAGGATACAGGGCAGTTGCGAAAGCTAGAGCTACGTAGAGAAAGCTAGATATATTAAATGTAGGTATTTAACTATCATGATCTCTGCTGGATTTTGTCGACCTAATAATTTCGGGCAGAAGTCCACATAAAGAGGGATTTTTACCTTTTCCAAGACGACGGAGAATGGTTATTACGAATACAGGATTGATTGACTTCTTACATTACATCGCACCAGATGTAATCAACTCATAATTTCTTATATGATAATTATTAGATATTATTGTATCAGGACGCTGGGTCTTTACGGGGTAGGTAGAGAACACGGAGTGCCAAATACTACAATTCATTACCTTATATTAGTTCTTCTACAGTAATTTATGTTTTAACATACAAGCCGTATTCGATTTCTTTTGTAATAATAATGTTTCTAATAAATCTATTAAATTGAAATCATGGACACATGCCGACCGATGATTACTTTTCATTACTGACATATATTACGAGATTAATTTATGATGAATAACGTTCACAGCTAACATGATGTATGATGAAAGTCTCGTATCTACATCAATTTTATTATATCACAAGCGTGACCTGAAAATATTCTGAGATCGGGGTCAGACATTTCATGGTGATGGCGTATATGTCGGTCCCAACAATGGAACCGCACTTCATTCTGTTCCTATAACCTATTTATTGTTAATGACTCCATTAATATATTACTAAATTAAATTAAATGACATCGCCGTACGCGGCCATCTTGATTGCAAAGTGACTCTGAGAGAGCCTGTGTTATGAAAACCAAGTAGCTATGGAACAAACTGTATTTTTCAGATACTTGTTTGTCAATTTTAAATCAACACACAGCACAAAAACTTATTCCTTATACAAATATAGTATTTGTGTCGAGTGAAAAGTGAACCCACGAACCCAACATCAGCCGTCAAAGCCACGCGCCACTAAACCACCAGGCCAATCCGCTATCGATATCACTGTAACATACCTATTTATTTAACAGTGACAAACTTTTTTCACATTACGAGTAAAAAAATTTAGACCTAAAAACGTATATGGACAGTGTATCCCAGTGACAATTAAAACACGGTTTCATGATAGTTATATGTTTGCCTACATTTAATAATGAAATGTCCAATGATTATAGCATCATAATCATTATCATCAACCAGTTTAAGTTCATTGCTGAACATAAGCCCCCAACCCGTGGCGTTCCAGCCCACAATCGCAGAGCTCAGCGTCTCGCGATGCTTGTGCATGCATTACCCGGAAAGTTAGAAAAATCCTATTTTCGTAGTCGCGATTACAATCACTCAAACAACGAAAGAATCAAGGCACCATTTTTCTCATATCATTTCGATTATAACTTTTCCTTTAACGTCCTTATTAAATTGTGTTAGTAAGTTTGTATGGTATCTTAGATTTCTAAATGTGAATTTTTAAAATCGTCAATTGTCAAATTCCAGTCGAAACCGGTGGCGTTTGCAGTGCGCACCAACGTCGCGTACGATGGAACACTCGACGATGACTCCCCCGTGCACGGCAGCGCCATCTCTTTCCAACTGCGGGATTTCCTTCACATCAAGGTTAAATTTAAATACAGATTAATTTTATTTTTCTATAGTGCTCGCGGCTTCGCTCGCGTGGAAATAAATGTGTCACAAAGTTTTTTCGTGTAAATACCTAAACATTTTATGAAAAAAAAAATAAAATTTTATTTTATAATTTAAAGTAAATTTCAATTTTTAAATGTAAAGTTTTAAATAAAAGTAAGTAAGCGTAAGTTACTCCTTATTATATCAGCTATCTGCCAGTGAAAGTCCCGTCAAAATCGGTTCAGCTGTTTCAGAGATTAGTGTGAACAAACAGACAGACACAAAAAGGTAAAAAATATTATTTTGTTATATGTATCGTGTATACATCCATATACAGTTACTAAGAAGCGGTTATTTCAATATTACAAACAGACAGTCCAATTTTATTATTTTGTATATATTTCTGAAATAACACATTATCTGGATATAAAATAGTAAGTTTGGTTGTTGCTCCTTAGTGTGGAATATAAATTTCAGGAAAAGTACGACAACAACTGGTGGATCGGGCGGCTCGTGCAAGCGGACTGCGACATAGGGTTCATCCCATCACCGGCTAAGTTGGAAGCGGTGCGCTCGGGCACGACGGCGCGCGGCCGCTACCCGCGCCCGCCGTCCGCCGTCAACCTCGCCACGCCCGCACCGCCGCACCCGCTCCCCAGCAGAGGTAGCACCCCCCCCACGCCCGGTACGTCCACCGCGACCCATCTACATGCACCGCCGCAACGCCAGCGCTCTGAATAATACCTGAGAGAAATCTGTATTGTTGCGTTTGCCAAATTGTAGATATAATCCATATTGCATCATCTGTTAAACTCTGTTTGCGGCTCAATTTACCAACGACTAAAATATGTAAACGTTTAATAGTTGAGGACAATTTATTTAAATGTACTCGCTTAACGTTTATTACTACATTTTCAATACAGTTTATACAGTGTTCTCTCATGTATTTTCAAAACGCTGGGCTGATAACGTTATTGGCGTTATTTTACTGTGCTGACAACACGGAAGTAAAGTATGCTAAAGTAAAAATATATTTATTTCACAATATTTCTCTGTCATTCGACGCTTTATCACGTTTACCGTTAAAATTTTATTGAACAGTAGGATGTGTTGAGAAACGTATTAAATCATTTTTATATTGCAAAAGTACAACTTCAGCAAACTTTGGTGTATAATTTGTGTTGGCAGTGCAATAATTGGCCGTCTATATAGACCGCTTTGAACTTGCATCAGATGAAAATAAACCATTAGCTGGTGAAAATGGTCTATAAACTTAATTGTACTATAAATGGAAAGCAATGAAAGCATTTCATAAAATACTATGGACGCATAGTAATAGTTTCAAACATTGTTATTTTTGTCTGTTGCAATGTATGTACAACGCAGTTGATCTTTCTGATCGTCTTGCTCTTTATGATTCTTAACTATTGATCGAATTGTACATCGTTAACCATCTATGTAACATTCTCTATATTGACTCTAACAAGATCAAAAATGGCGAGGCGATCATTACTTTTAATGTATTTGAATGAAGTAGTCGTGTTTCGTGATGGATTTTGGGTCTATAGTGTAAATATTAAAACAGCTTCATTAAAGGTTTTTCTTACTCTATCAGTTACAAGTGGCATAATAAATGTGTTTCGATTGCTTAAACATACAAAACCTATTGCAAATATCAATTTTTTCTTACCATTATTTTTTTATGAAAATTGTTACAAACTCGAAAGCTCTTCTAAAACGAAATAAATCTGTACAAGAACAAGTTGCCTCAAGTTATTGATAATGCTTTAAAAGTTATATGTAATAAGCTACATTAACTAAATGGGCGATTTACTGGTCTTAATAACTTCCACATTACCATATTTGGGACATGTGAATGTTATTATGATGCCTTTAATAACGTGGTCTACTGAGATCACGTTATCAAAAGCTTTATAAAAATCACAAGGTCAACATAAATAAATGCTTTGTACAACATAAATAAATGTCACTTGCGATGATGAATTATCTTGTAAAAGTTCTTCTTCAATTATTATAATGATCTATTATGACATGTATTTAACTGTAAACATAGTTATATATATATACCGGAATGTTTAACTGCTTTGTACTCCATTCCCATCTCACACATACAAATGGTGAAAGTTGCCAATTTCCTGGTTTCGCTAGTAGCACCCACATCAGTCATGTTTTCAGATTTTCCTACATTTAATCGAGGTAAGATCACAGTCATCCATTCTGGAACCAGGAAGTGACCAATTTCACCACTATTTTTTATTTTATTTTTAATATGCTTTTTAAACATTTAAGTATATATTATTATACTTTTTGAAATATTTAAGTATATGTTAGACCTATCCTAATTCTTTGCTGGTAATGATTTCGCTCACTTGCATTACATCTGTTCATTGCTCATTTGGTTCTCCTATCTCCAATTCTAGTTCGTGTACGTTTTATTTTTATTGGTATTTATAAAAATAACACGTACACAAACCTCATCTCCTTGTTTCTAAATTTTACGATCTTATTTATTTCTCTTCTTGTATGTATTTTGTATTGTTTCATATTTTCAAATATTTTCATAGTAGTAACTAAATAAGTATATTTATCTAATTTTAAAAGTTTACAAAACACATTTATGTCTTGTAATGGATGTTGTTCGTTTTGTGAATTTTGTACTTTTGGATTAAACTCGTTACATTTGAAAATGAGCTTGACAGGTCATGAATATTTATATCCTATTCTTTTTGTATGTATCTACATAGTCCTAAAGTTACCAATTATTGATCTATAAATTTTGAAAACGACGAAACCTTCTCAAAGATATTAGTAATATTGCCTTTGTCGTTATTATTTTTGTCCTTGCCCGTGTAATCAATAACTAGTAAGAAATACATAGTACGAATGTTGAGAAAAGTAGTTTGTGTTTAATCCCCTGGAATTGTCTAGTTCATGTGATTAGAAATTGGAACATAATTCTAATATAATGCAAGTTGTAAAGTTCAATATTTTCGCCCAGACTATTTATGTGTTCTTAACCGTCAGGGGAGGATTCGGATTCGGTGGGTCGGGGGCGCGGCGCTGGCGCTCTACCCTCAGGCAAGGAGAAGCGGAAACCGTTCTTCAAAAAGCAGGAGAACACATCACCCTATGACGTGGTGCCCTCCATGCGACCGGTTGTACTCGTGGGACCCTCACTCAAAGGTTACGAGGTCACGGATATGATGCAAAAAGCATTGTTTGACTTCTTGAAAAAACGGTTCGAAGGCAGGTGAGTGTTAGCCGCTGATATCTAATGCATTAATATAAGACAATTTTTTATTTTTACCAATTTAATAAATTACCTACTAATTTCATTAAAAGTAGTAAGTTACTATAGGTTACATTTATAACCCAGTTAATGTCATAAAGGTCGGTTTACATTGTTATGAATGCTCCGGATTAGCTTTTTTATTGACGATTTTGACAACAAAAATATTTGTATAGAAAAACTTTATATTTTTATATCAGAACGCAGGACCCTTACAGTGTGGAGTGCAAAAAATATTTTACCTTACTAATGTGAAGTGCTTCCTATACATTCATCACACCCCTCATACATACATGCACGGTTTTGGTGACTTTCGACTTCTTTAGATCAGCCAGTACCTGAAGTATTTGGTCAAGGTCAGGTAATTTTCAGTTTGCCTCGGCTGCAACATCCATCAACATTTGCTTTGCATATCTGTTTTGTCCAATGTATCATAAATGATTAATTTCCAGGATAATAATAACACGCGTGATGGCGGACATATCGCTCGCGAAGCGGTCGCTTATGAATAATCCGTCGAAGCGCGCCATAATGGAACGGACGAATTCACGTTCCACTTGCCTCGCGGAAGTGCAGGTAACTCATCCCGTCCGCTTGACGTTTTCCAGGATCATCATTACCAGAGTCACGGCGGACATTTCGCTGGCGAAGCGATCCTTGCTCAATAACCCGCCCAAGAAACCTATTATAGACAGACCAAACTCGAGGACCAATTGCTTGGCTGAGGTTCAGGTTCGGTTGCGTGGCACCGCGTCAATGGTTAACCTATTGTGTTTTTGCTATGAGTTACTTACTAATACATAAATGAATAATTTGTCGCTTTTGTGGTGGTTGTGTCCTTAAAATATATTACCTTTATGTTTTTTTCTCGTCTGGCAATGATGCTTCACCTTATTATTTCACGCGTTGTATTTTTATCATTCGCCGTCTTACAATTACTAATGTTTAAGAAAAATGTTCCACGCACAGTATTGGTCAAACCTTAAAACGAGACCAAACATGACGGAGGAATTTAGCAAATAGCAAATGAATTTCAAAAAAACAATTGAAATTGAAAACAATAAATAACTATCTACCTGTACATATTGGGCTGAGTATATTTTTTGATTGAGTAATAACAAAGATGAACCGTGTTATTGACTAACTGCCATACTTTTGAAGTAAGTATCAGTACATTTGGATAAAGCTTAAATAATAAACAATATTTTGGCATTTGCATTCAGACGGAGATCGAGCGGATATTCGACCTGGCTCGCACGCTGCAGCTGGTGGTGCTGGACTGCGACACCATCAACCATCCCTCGCAGCTCGCGAAGACCTCGCTGGCGCCCACCATCGTCTACTTGAAAATAACCAGCCCAAAGGTAACGCGTGATCCGTTTATATACGTCGTACATCATCATCAAGTGTTATCATTCCACTTACATATCTCATTAGAAGAAAGTATTCCTAACGAGTGAGTCTTTCAAATTCAAATACCATTTATTCATAATTAAAATGAAATTACAACCACTTCGGAAAATACGTCGCTATGGGAAGAAGCCGAAAAGAGACTCCATAGGTGTGCTTATGCATCTTTTAAAATAAGTACATACTTATATTATAATTTTAAAATATGAGCTAATTAATTGCTAATATATTGAGGAGCTGGAGTTATATGACACCAAGCATGTTTATAATTTAAGTGATCTTAAATTTTCTCTGCCTAATGTCTAATTTAGATAGCGTATTATCTAATTTAGATTTTCTCTGCCTACCTCTTCGGGTATTACAGGCGTGATGTTACGTTTTCTTTTGTTTGGTTGTTCGGTATTTTGTTGTAGAAGCGAATACAGTTCCCCATAAAACAATAGATTCTTATGAAAACTCTTCTTACTCGTATATACGACGAAACAAATACATCAGAATTGTAGATTAAAAAATAAGTGGATATCATGTGTAGATACCGGAAGACATATCCGGTCACGGGCGTTACTCATACAGACGAGAATATTTCTAACATTTTACTATGAAGAAAATTATTGGTGAATGTTATTGTTCAATTCTTGCTAATGTCAATTCCAGGTGCTACAGCGGCTGATCAAGTCGCGCGGCAAGGGACAGAGCAAGAACATGTCGGTGCAGCTGGTGGCCGCGGAGAAGCTGGCGCAGTGCCCCAAGGAGATGTTCGACCTCATCCTCGACGAAAACCAGCTGGAGGACGCCTGCGACCGCATCGCCGAATATTTGGAGGCGAGCCTCTCATCCTTAGACTTCCAATATTATATTTTACTTCCAAAAGCTAGATATGAATTCTGGTCACCTGAATGGATAATTAAGTAATATGATTTTCCACTATATATAAGGGTATACAGGAGTTCCTGATATTTCCTACTAAAGCTTATAAGGACTTCTTCCGCAGTCATCAGTGAAGTCAGTAATTAACAATCCCGATTTATTAATTTTGAGTGGTGGAGTGGATGGTAGGGTGCAAATAATTCGCTTGAACTAACATCGTATAAGGAAAATATAAGCGATTTGTACAAGATGAGGGAACAGTCGACGATTAAGCCCGCAATAACTCTATTTTGTCTGTTTCTCTCACTTTCCCGAAATCATTTTTAAATTACATGAGCAAGGGATATATTTTTATGAACAGTGTCAGTATAATGGAGAATATCAGGTGCCGCAATAGTGAAGGAAAACATTATGAAGAAACCACATCATAGAGTTCTATAATATTATCTAAGGTGTGTAAAGTCCGCTACCCGTATTCGACTGACGTCCCATGCTGCGGTCTAACAGAAAAAAGGGCTAATAATTTTTTTTATGTCGTTTATTATTCACGTACAAAGTCCGTCGATAATCGAATTTGGAACTTCTTCCGTGGTTTCCACTGGCAAAGTCAGAAAATACCCTGAGTATCTTAAACAGATCCTTTTAGCTTGTTAATGACGTCATGTGGCACGTCACGCGTTGCAGGCGTACTGGGCCGCCACGCACCCGCCCTCGGCGCCCAGCAGTGCGCGCAGCCCGCAGCACCAGCTGGCGCCGCCGCGCGCCCCCAGCCAGGCGCAGCCCGGTGAGCCGCCACCCGCGCTGCGCGGTCTCGCGCACGGTGTTACACGCAGAAATCAACTCGGCACTCGCCGCAAGAGAGCTTTCCTTCCCGCTGTTGCCTAACGTCACTTACCGGTCTCGCCTTCGACTCGTTGAATCTTCACGATTACGTCATCATAGCGAGGTGCCTAGTTAATTTCTGCGAGTTGTACATCACACCGCAGTTTGTTGAGTTTGACTATACAATACTATAATACACTACATTTAATATTTATCACCGCATTGTACCCTACAATACAGCACCACACCGAACTGCGCTGTTTAATTTTCTCACTGTTGGATATTTAGGTATATATGTATATTTTTAATATACAATAAAATTTAATCGCACGGTACCACTACACAATAAATTTTCTAGTACCATTTATACCAAGTGATATTACACAATAATTAATTATTTATTAATGACATTGAATGTATACTCATCGTCTTATTTATATGTTATGTTAGATAATAAAATATGCATATGAATACGTCTGAAGTACGTCTGTATAACCACTCTATTTGGCTAGGTTACACGGGCCGCGGCCAAAAGCTGGCTGTGATGACAGGTATTACATTAATTGTTCGTGACAGCTATAGATGTCGTGGAGTCGGAGTATGATGCATTTTGTAGCTACTAATTCGATGTCTTAGGTACTTACTAATATTAGGGTTGCCACAAAAATTAATACATTCAAAGTTGTACGACTTTCATACGATTGTGTTCCGCTTGTAGAACGCTCTTGGTTGAAATTTGCATAATATATTTGTCTAGTGGCTCAGTCGATCAACACCCAGAGCTCGAAAATAATAAGAGATGTCCTCGGATCATTTTGACCAACGTTTGCTTCAAAATGCATTTTTTTTAATTCTAATTCAAATTCCATCTATTCAAAATTGGTTCCTAAGAACACTTTTTGCACGTCAAAAGGCAACTACCACCGCTTCGGTACATGCTTCGCTATGAAGAAGTGGCGGAAGAAACTTCATAGGTGTGCTTAAACATCTTTTAGAATAAATACATATAATTTCAGAACATGAGATAATTCATTGAGGAGCTGGAGTTACATGACACCAAGCATGTTTTCATTTAAGTAATCATTTACTTTGCAACTGCTTTTTTACAAAGATTTGTTTTAATTTTTAATCAAGGGCCATAGACTTCCACCACTCCGAAAGATGCTTCTATAAAAAGCAATGCCTCAAACAGCCATTGTAGCGATAAACAACCACAGTATCTACATAATGTTTTGTTACAAATTATTCTTACCATCCTAAAAAACTAGTATTTTTAATGTTCATATTTCTCTGCCTACCTCTTTCAGAATTACAGGAGTGATGCTATATTTTTTTATTTTCATTTTCCTGATGCTCAGTATTCTGACTAACAGCGGATGTACAATTATATGAAAGGAAATAGATAGATATAAATGAAGAAATTGATATATTAAAAGCCAGACCTTTTTTTTGGTAGAGCAATCTATTTTTTTTTTCTATATTAATAATAATTATCACAGTGATGGCAACCTTAACTACTTGCTTGCATTTCATAGATTATTATTTATTATTAAGAACGTTAAAGTATGCAAGTAGGGTACACTTTATTTTATAATAAATAGCGAATTTAGCGTCACATTTATTTAATATAATATTATTTTGTTTAACACCCACTCCTCTCTATTATTTTCTTATACAGGTATATTTATGATGTAGCGGACACAAAATCACAAAACACATTAGAAACGGCAACACATTTTATTATTTTTATTTATCACTTCACATGTTTCTTGTAAATACGCATTTATCTTTACATCATTTCATTAATCCTAACATCTAATATGTGACTAATGAGAATTTTCACCTTTTTGCGGTTTCAGTCGCACTTTATTGAAGTTTAGACATTGTTTTAGTGTGATAGAAAGTAGCGGACGACTTAGTTTATGACGCACCTACCTACATTTATAAACACTTGTATCTAACATTCCAGAACAAAATATGTCGATGCCACTGTGAAGTTCAATCTATATAATAAACATTCACATCGAACACTCATGTACCCAACAAAGAATAAAATTGTATATAGCACATCGACTTTACTGTAATGTTCAATTCGAGTTATTTTAATACAATGTAGGTAATGTTGCGTCAGGGCATGTGAGCTGGTATGCCTGGTTTGTGCTTACTACACTTTTCTAGCGTACTGTAGTTGTAACGGTACAATTCCCTACTAACCTAACAACGCGTGTAACGTAACTCTCCTTGTGTTGACCCCGCGCTCCCCGCGGCGGCCGCGCCCCCCGCGCCCGCCGCGCCCCCCGCGCACGCCGCGCCGCCCGACGAGCGCGCGCACCGCGACCGCGCCGACTCCTACAGCTACGAGCGCGAGCGAGGTAACTAACACCCGCCGCACTACCCACTAACATTCGAGGACGGATCGTTGTGACCTATGTACAACCTACTTAACGTGTAACACGAGTGTAACATATAACAGGGAACCTCTTTTTTCCCGCTAAACAAAAACCATTTTTTTGCAAAAATCACTGATATATAATAGTCGTTTTGCATAACAAACTTTCGCTATGAAAATGTAAGCTTATCTATTGGAATACCTATTCTATTGCTGAATGTAATTTTCTGTTCGATGTAATATATGGCATAAATAAAATATTTCAATTGTTTTGAAAGTTCAATTATTTTTTTATTTATCTATATCATTCACTAATATTATTGTTTTCAAGGTATTTAATTGTTTCTCCAAATATGTATTTGGAACGTCAAAACTTGTCAGGTTCTCCAATCCGTCTTCTAACCCAATATTACCTTCCTTTACAGCGAATATTCTACGCTATCATTTTTCAGGATTTCAGGATTGTAATATTTATATTGTGTTACCTAGTAGGTTGTAGAAACTAAAATTGGTCTTATTTTTATTAATGACTCCACTTTCATAGTGTTTCATATCATCACACGCTTTTTTCGTATCTCGCCTCTCGACGACATCTGTATCTACTGATTTGATAAAGTTCAAAATAGCTGTAACTTCTATTAACTATATCGCTAAATGAATACAGCGCTAAGAAAATTCTTCAGTGATATTAACACCTGTAATATTAAAATACATTATAACATACTTAACAAGTTCATTGTTCATATGCTGAATGTCGAAATGAATTACAATAAGCTGTATTAATATCTTTTTTAATGCATTGCTCATCCTTACTACCGATCCACTCATTCCCATATACAGCATTTATGTTACACAATACACCATGACTACTAGGTATAGTTATTATCTTTTGTCGTTTGTTGGTATCGATGTTGTATTGTACCGTACGCTTGGAGTAAACCGTATACATGTATTTATGTATGCAAATGAGTTGGTTAATGCTTCCCAGAACCAATGCCAATGCATCAAACATTATTTACATCGATGTATATATTTCACGCGTTCATTGGAAAATTGCTCAAGTTACTGAATTTATTCGGTTTCAATGAACCCAATATTTTGTTTTATCTTGTTTTACGTCCTGGATGTTACGTTACTGAATTCTAATTTGGAATTTCTTTTAAATCCATGGCATAAATAAAACATTTCCGATGTATGCGTTGATTATATTTGTCTGAGAATTTCCTTATTAGCATCAGAAAATGTAATGTTATTTCTAAACTTACTTATACTTAGAAGTTCATCAACGCTTCAGCCATTGTTCGTTAGATGTAGCACTCCCCTTACACCATCTGTTCATTTCAGTTCAAGCCTCTGGACAAGCACATTAACGGAGCGAAGAGATTATTCCAGATATTTCATTATAGAGTAGCAGACCACCGACGCCGGCCTTCATTCAGGTTGAATGCACTTTCTAGTGGCTCATGTTGTACCTTTCACTGTCTAACCAAGAATTGCTTATATTAATACAACATTGGACCTCGCCTCTATATACAAATTTATCTGAATCCAATTGTTTTCGAATCAATTTTTTTTTATTTACTTCCTTTAATCAATTTCTACCTTTTATTCGATTATAAATTAACCTAGTGGACAATTTCCGTACATGAAACCGATCAGGTCGCAAATCTTAATTTGGAATGAAACGCTAACTTTGGTTCCCCGTCTACATACCATTACAATAACAATCAGATTGTGCATCTTAGTAAAATCTAATCATTAACATGGACGTCGTCTCCGAACTCTGCAGCAGACTGGCAGATGAGCTGAACCATTATTGTTGCACTTTACGACATAACCGTACGATAATGAGCAAGAATAAACTTAGGTGGTGGTGTGGTCGCTTCTATGTGTGGTTCTTCACAGCGGCGCGCACTCCCTCGCCCGCCGCCGAGGTGGTGGTCCCGTGCCCCGGCAGGGTGCGCGCCTCGCGGGAGCTCGTCATGTAGATGTCCCTCGGCCTTGTCTCTTAGCGGCGCAGTAAGTGGGTGCCGTGTGGTCCTGACGAGGCGGTCTTGTGCGATTCGTGTCGCCTGCACTACTGTGTGGTCACCAGACTAAACTTAATTCATTCCGACGAGTTCATACATTGAACAGATATTTGCCACTTGACAGATTCATAAATCATTTGGTTCCATAATAAAATGGTGTGTCGCATTTGTTTTCGTTTTAGAATTTAGATGACGTACTGTAGAATAGTTTTAGTAGTTCATAGTTATTATAATCATTTGTTTCAAGCATTGAAGTTTCTCTGGGAATTTTTTTACTGTCAACGATATTAATGTAAAGACTGAAACTACGTGAGGTGTCCGTATGAGCACGGATATATTTCTCAGAACCAATGAATGTGTTCCAGGCGGCAGGTCGCGTGCGCCGCGACCGGAGCGGCTCGAGGAGGAATACTACCCGCGCGAGCCGCGGGACTACCACCGGTACCCGCGCGACTACAACCGGGACTACCACGAGGGATACTCCCATGACTACCGCGACGAGCCCTACGAGCGCGAGGCGTACGGCCACGACTACACGCGCGAGGCGTACGCGCGCGAGGGCCGCGACTACACACGCGACGCGTACGCGCGCGACGAGCGGCCGCCGCGCCGCGAGCGCGACGCGTCGGACGAGTACGGCCCGTCGCGGCGCGCGCTCAACGCCGTGTAGCGGCGCGCGCGCCCCCGCGCCGCCGCCGCCCCGCGGTAGACGCTCCGACGGACGATGTGTCGCGATGCTATCCGCCGAACGGCCGATCGACCGGCTTCGATTACAGTTTTTTTCGCATGCTTTCTCTCACTTCTCACCTTCCGTGTTGAGTGCACCGACCTAAATCTGACGTAGGTAGCTCTCGGAGTGCGACGATTTTAGATTTAATAATATTTCCCTGAAGATTTCGAGCCCCTTTGAGTGACGGCGGGCGGGCGCGCGGTGCGGGGGCGGCGGTTGAGCAGTTCTGAAGTGGTGCTTTGAAACCGGTCATTAGCGGTTTCGCGTATACTTAATCTTTTCTTATTCGTTGTGCGGACGCTGTTTCGATTTGCTGAGCTTTAGTGACACGCTTCTGCGAGCGCAGCGTCGCCCGGCGGCTGCGGTGTGTGTGTGGACTTCAGCCTGTGCTCCTCCAGCCTCCCACGACGGAATGGTCTCTCGTGCGATACGTTTTCGACCACATATAGATAGATTTATAAAATTTTCGAAGTCTAGATTAGTCGAACGATGGCAGCGAATCTATTTAATATAAGCGATTCGTTAATTTGAAAGGTTCAGTCATGTTTGATTCAGGATTCATTATACTTGCTAGAGCGAGACCCAGGGGCCTTATGTAAGGAGCTATTCCGTCGCGGGAGAGCGTCAAAACGGGAACGACGTGTAGCCAATTCAATATTCACCTAATATCTATTAATCGATCAATCAGTCAATAATTATTATCTCCAATTTATCGACACACGGTCCATTTCGAGTTTTTCAAGTCTCCTCTACTAGGGCGAAACTTCGTTTCCGTGTGACGCCTAGGGTCCCTCGTCCGTTACGTTCTGGCGACGTGTCCACCAAGATGGAGGCTCTCCCCGTGTGCGCGGTGTGTCCCGGCGGGCGCGGGGCTCGCGTCGGGTGTGTACATTTTACATAAATGATAATTTTAGTGCCGTTAGATATTATCTGTTTCCCATTTTTTGGACATACATTACTCTTGTAATTATAATGCATCGTCTGTATTTCATTGTTGCAATCATTTGTAAATAAAATACTTTATATCGGTATTGTGCATTATTTATTTACACAAGAAATTGGACCTGCATCGAAACGTAACGTGGTGCAGTGACAGTGAC
>DWEJ01000213.1:0-19336 GCA_018245835.1 Mysoria sejanus stolli | reverse complement strand
ATGTATTAAAGAAATGTGTCACATTATATCAAGAACATATGCATCAATGGATCGTGCTGCGTCGTAAGTGCGCTGCGGTAGAATATAATGTTTCGATGTTACATTGAAACTTAGACAGAACAAAGGCATTTATAGTTCCTGACTTGTGCAGAATTAAGTATCGTGTTGAACTAAAGTCACTTGAAGTTTCCTCCGCGTGCCTGTAACAAGAACAGAAATTAACTCGTCTTCTTAATTCGATACGAAGTTACTAGTCTCACAATGGCTTCGCACACTTCTAAATGAAATCATTAATTTCGTTTGCAATTCAAATTCTCTTTGATAAGTTAGTTCGTTCATTAATTTGATTAATATAATTTAATTGTCTTATCGAGTTGCGTTCGCGTCGTTCGCGTTTTTGCCTGTTTATTGATGACAATTTGTTAAATTCCCATTCGTATTGCGATTCATTATTTTTAATTTATTATCTTTCCAACATGATTGAGTACACCAGAACATGATCAAGTATAACTTCAGGATTCGCACAGTTATGAGAATAGCCGTTTTATAAAATAGTACATGAACTGTGTAAAAATCTTATCAAAGATAATTGATTATTATTAAATAACAATCCTCATCATCAGCCTATTCCCGTCCACTGCTGGACATAACTGGACATAGCTGGCAACTTTGTCTATACCATCACTCCACCTAGCCGGAGGGCGTACTACACTGCGTTTGTCAAGCCCTGGTACCCCCTCCAAAACACGTCTGCTCCAGCGGTTATCTGTCGTACCATAGATGTGACCATTTATGTAATTATTGTTATTAAACCAACACCCGAGATCCGTTGCTGGGTAGGCAGAGATCACTGGGTGTCCCATATCTTTATCCTTTCAGACCTGAAATGATTTTTCTTCTTTCATCACTTCTGACTCTCTCATTAGCCAGAATGTGAACTACTTGCTCTCTTTCGATACCTGTGTTCATCAACTTTCGCTTTGTATATCTACCTATTTTTTCATTCTTTCCTTAGCCATTCTTTCTTCATGTCCGAAAGATCGTTGCTGGTTCATTTCAGTGTCATGGTAAAAGGAATAGACTTTAACATATTGAGGATGTACATGTCATCACATTTTATATTGATTTATCGTTAAGCTCTCGAGGGATAAAACCGAGCGGCGAAGCCAGGGGGTCAAAGGGTGCATGGGTTGATGATCCTGAATAGGCACTTGATCTTTGTCCGGTTTCAATACACCGCGCTGTATTCATAGATTAATGGATTGAAGGAGTGACGAGTCGATCAACTTTGAGAGGTATAGGTACATGAATAGATAATATTCATATTATATCCGTACGCGAGGTCCCTTACCGTGTAGGAAGACAGCAGCAGTATTTATCGGTATTATACCTTCACGCCAATTCTGTTGTTGATAATGGTATCACAATTGTTCCCTCCAATAGGTAGGCAGAGGAATGCAGTACACTCCCATGACTGATGTATAACTTTGTATGTCCTACGGTAGAATACGGGGTGATCATATTGCCATACATCAGACAAAAATGATGATGATAATGATGAGAAATAGTTCATATAAAATTAATGTGGAGCCAAAAAATCAGTTTACTTATATTTACACATACATTTCGGCCGCAAGTAATCCATCAGGTTTTGCGGGAAATGTTACTAATATCTAAAACGTAACTGTTATCCTTTAAGAAGTAGGCAGAGGACTCTAGTACACTCTCTCGTTGCACCAACTACGTTTACGTCCCACGATGGAATAGGTGGTGTGTCTATTGATTTCAGCTTCAGAATAGCTAAAACTGGACGGCTATCTTGACGATGAATTCGTTTCACTTCCTAACAGTACAGATCGTTAGGATCGTTAGCTGCAAGCGTGTCAATGCTACTAGTACTGGGTTATATAGAATATTTGGCCGTAAACAAGTTTCCTCGTCTCCCTCGCGGCGTAGATGCGAAGCGGCTGTATAGTTCCGGCAACTTTGGAACTTTGCACCAATTAAATGAACTTGGGCAGCGTCGAATTTGAACTGAATCATGTCATGGCTGTCATGATGTATCGCCTACATATTATTTTGCCGCGTACCGTTTGTTTTCGCGTATTCAGTTACATTGACGTTTGGGTTGGAACAAAGTATAATTTTTTTGTCGTCATATAGTCACATTTGTAGTCATTTAGGTGCCTGTTCCAGGATTTGTATCATATACCTTGTACAGAAACAACAAACATGTCAACATTGTACAGAAAGTTGTAACAATGCCATTAAATATGATTATATGAACAAACTCCATCTTTCAATTCACACCCACTTCTTTGCATGAACCTGCGCACTAAACCTAATTCCATGCTTCTTGAAATAAATGCCAATCGGTTAACATCAGCACATAATATACTCAGTTGCTCAGATTACCTATTTCCTAAAGCTACCTCTAAAAAACGACTGCTTCGTTGGTAGTGTTGGTTGCAAGTGCGACTGTCGATCGGGAAGCCTTGGGTTCAATCCCCGTGTCGGGCACTGCTCAATTTTTCTAATTTAAATTTTCTAGTAGTAGTTCGGAGCCTGCATACGTGTCCGGTTCACATTCACAACTAAACTTCTATATTCCTCTGCTACATGCTTTATCGGGGATTACAGGCCTCATATTACGTATTTTGTATATGACATAGAACTTATCTAAAGTACTTTTTATCGTTGCACTGTTGGATGTAGGTCTCCTCCGAGAATGAATTTGTTTAGGGTCTCAGTTCGTGACGCGGGCCAAGTGCTGTAATGCTCCACGTCTATACATATACAAAACAATATTTACAGTAATAAGGTTCGTTACTTAACATGATGAATTCGTCGAGGGCTACGATTCGCGAATGCGCGGAGCAACTTGCTCCAAACAAAGGGAATTACACGCTCGGGCGGCCACGAAGTGAGTTCAATGTTGTGTCATGTTCATATCGTTGTGAGTATGTAGAGAGAATGTTTTCTACGATTGTCTTAAGACGTGTCTCCGGATGAATGACTACCATGTATCACAGCTTGCATCCTAAAAAATCACTAATGCTAGATGCTAGGGATGTCTTCAGTAACAATATATAAATAAATAGAATAATCTGGATATGTGCCCGATGCATGGCAATTGGCTTACCACCTATTCCATAGTGAGACTTAAACGTAACTGGTGAAATGTGGGAATGTTCTGTATTCCTCTGCCTACCTCTTCGGGGATTACAGGCGTGAAGTTACGAAGTTACGTAAGTTACGTAGAATAATCATGTTCATCTATATCTTTTTTAGTTCACAATACATTTAATAGGGCGGGAAATATAATAAAGAGGTATACTTTGTATTAACTATTAGGACTGTAAATGTTATCTTTCATTTTTCTTATTAAAAAATTGTTTTAATTATTTCGTAAAAATTGTTCTAATTATTATTCGTATTTATTTCTTATTAAACAATTGTTCTAATTATTCATAACATGCCTCTTGTTCATTCACGTATACATAATTCTTTTTATAAACGCAAGCCGATTTGGGAGGCATCTGATCAACCAGTATGTGACCTATTTGGTCAAGAATGGTAAATGGTCTTTAAATATTAACACCGTGTTGAAGCGAAATAAGAATACATTCCTTGCTGCCGTGCTAGGATACAGGGTGTCGTAAGAGGTGACTAGACCTGGCGTTGGCAGATCGCGGTATGGCGCGGTCTGTCTAGGCAGTCACATGCCCTGGCCGCGTTGGGGGTACATAACCCCCCAGGGGTTAATATGCTGCAAAAGGCTGATGATTAACTACATTCAAATTATTATGGTACTGCCAATAAGACCGCGATTTATAGACGTGCTATCTGCGCTGTTTTCGAAGCGATGTGGGAATATCTCGAAACAAAGGAAGTTATGCGCTCGGCCGAGCGCGGGCCGCGCTGAGTGTTCAGGAGCTTACATTGTCGCTTACATTAAGTTCAGTTTACTTTTATTATTTGTGGACTCGTTTTCCATATTATTGTGTCGATTTGTGTCTGTTGTTTTCAAAGAAATTCAAGACAAACGTTTACTTATTTTTACGAATTTGACGTTATCCTTGTCGGCACCACCATTAAGTTCTTTAGTGTTTCGCTTTCGGAGACCGGTTTCTTTCTATTTTAGTGTAGAAAGGATGATATTCTACAATAGAGATATTTTGCAAAACAATAGAATAAATTATGCCTTCCTAATTGAAAATTTTGATTGCGAATTTTGCTGAAAATTATTCATTTGATAAATTTCAGTTTAAGTAGGTATCTTTCGTACATGTATAAAAATATATTTATCCCGTTCTTTAATTTTTCGTCCATTGTTAGGAACTTATAACATGTTCAAAACATGTTAATTATATATAAATCAATTGTGAATTTAAAAGTTACTACAAAATTCTATACGAAAATTTCATCTCGAACAATCGTTCAGCAAACAAGCAATCGGTTCGTTAGATGAATTTTTATGTAATGTTAGAAGTCAACTCTAGAATTGAGTTGTTGAAATTTGATCAAATTCAACTCTTAGGAAAATTTCATTGTAATCTAAAGCATTGCAATTTTTCTATTATAATGTGAAAATATTGATTTTGTTATAAAAACATTAGAGTGGTATTTAAAATAAAATTTAATTATTTGTGACAGGTAGATGATCATTATAAATAGTTTAATACCCACACGTACTATCGTGGTAGATAACACATCCGTATATTCAAGTGTATTTCATATATGAATCTTATATTTCAATTGGGACTGCCAACAAAATAATAAAACACCCATATGTTTTAATTCCTTGACGTAACATAACATCACGCCTGTAATCCCCGAAGAGGTAGGCAGAGGAATGAAGTACACTCACACGTTTCACCAGTTACGTTAACGTCCCAAAATTGAATCACCCCTGTTTAGGCAATGGGCTGAAGATGATGATTAGTCTCATGCAGCATTGATATTATATGATTTTTTATCGCTTATTTATTGATTGAAAGAATTAAATCTTTTGGTGCGAACAACGCGAGCCGCCATGACACTTGTCCGGCAGCCTTGAGTACCTACGCGACGTCGGTAGCAATATTTTACTTTGTCAAGAATATATTTTGTAATCTGGAGTACAGTCACACTGTTTTATTTAATACTATAAGTTCGCGAACCCGCGTGAACCCTAACAAAATCAATAGCGTCAAAGTATACGTTAATGTGTATTTATAATGTTATATAGTACATACTTGAGTACGTAATGCATATATACCAAAACGAATACGATTACTAGAACCACAAAGATCACTAAGACGACTAAGTTCAATAAGATTACTAAGTTATTCTTACGTTTATATATCAAAATATTCCAAGCTTGGATCCTATAATATATTAGAACACCCTGTATATGAGCTAGTCTAGATGTAACCTTATCTCTTACGTAAGAGCTTTGAAAATTTCATATCTCTTAGTACGTGGAGCACGGCTACCCGAGAGGGCTGTATTACAAGTAGTGCAGCACATTACCGACGTCTTATCTTTCGCATTTTCTAAAAACGAGCAAAAAAACTATACATATCAGTGCAGCTGTTTCAGATTTAGTACAGTTATTGTGTAATTTAAATAGATTTCGACATTACATTTTACAGTATCTTGAATAAATGATTTTCTCTAAGAGACCCTTTACATGATTGGATATTTTTAGTGCTTTAAATTTACTAAATATATGTAGGAGTATAGTTAAAAAATATTTATGATATACCAACATAGCGTAGTTAAATAATACCCATAGTTTCAAAGTGGATAAATTATCAAGTATTTAAGTATTGCGAAATTCATGTTAGAATACAAATTAGACGAGGGTAATGACGCTCAATACTCAAGTCCAGCAGTGGGCTCAGAGAGCCATGAAGATGATGGTAAGAGAAATGATTATGACTGCTACTGGAGTTAGGTAGGATTAAATTACTTAGTTAAGCTGGTAGGTACACCTATGTTCATTAATTGTACATTAAATATTTGTCAAGCATCGTTTTGTTCGCTCGAAATAATATTTAGCCTTTTGGTTTTGAAGTTTTAATCACCATGAAAACGTCTTTGGTGACAGAAAGTGTCTATAAAACTGAAGACAGGAAACCGACTAGGAAATCAAACGATCCCGGGTTCACGGATCCCGGATTAAAAATAGGGTACGTTGATAGATTTGGAGTTCTGTTTTTATATGTGTGTATACTAGATAATTTATGAGTTAGTGTAAATTGTAATATTGAACTTAGTGAAAGATTTATTGACAGCATAGTTGGTCGCGTTGGTTCCAAACGCGACTGCTCATCGAACGATCCCGAGTCCAAATCCCGTGTCGGGTATTATATTGTATTTTTTTTTGTAATTTAGTAGGAAATTTTTAGTATTGGCTCGGAAACCGGATTTTCTTCTTTTTGGTGAATGGTATTAAAAACCTTAAAGTGACTTTACTAGTAAGGATCGACAAGTAAATTCTGATCAGTTCGTTTTAATACGATTAGCAAATAGATCACTCGTAATCAACATGAGGAGACAGATCATATCAAGTTAACACGTTTAAGCCAGCCGATGCCGGGAGACACAGTATGTCACATAATCTACGTAACCTAACAAATTTAATTGACTGTATGTGATCACCATTGCTTAAGTAGTCCTTGTTTCTGGTGTAGACAGTGCTTATTATTATACTATCACGCTACGTTACTTAAATGGTAGGCAGATATCACCAAACTTCATCCAACAGACCTGAAATGCTCCTTCATTCATCAGTTTTTATTATATTTACATCTTTTGCTTGTTTGTTGAATATCCGACTTGATGTCCATTGTTCAGGTGACTCCCTCAAAGCTGAGATTTGTATTGCGTTGGAGAACTATCATAATTTGAAGCAAAACTGTTTAATAATAAAACTTAGGCAGATGTCAACAGATCTCAGCACGAGATTATGTTTGTTGAACGCTGCGCAATACGGTAGACATTGCAGGCAATATTGAGTGTTGTTGTCTGAAAAGTAATAACAGTTGTACGTTTGATAATAGCGTGTAGATATTATGAACGAATGTAGACAAATTTCTCATTATGCCCGATATTGGCTTTGTACTCATTTCTAGTACAAGTATATTACAGTAGAGCATTGTATTATATTAACTAAGAATTTTTCTGTGTGTACAATTATGTTGAAATATATTTATGTATAGTACCTAATATAAATCAAAGCAGAATTCATTCTCTTAGATACCTTGGAAATTGGTAAGAAATTTTTAGAAGTTGACTGCCTTGTTGGTCGTATTGTTTGCCGAACCGGAGGTCCCCAGGTTTGATTCCCGGGTCGAACACTACAAAAATTTTCTAATTTAGATTTTCTAGTAGTGGTTCGGAGCCTGGTTATGAGCCCGATGCATGGCAATAGGCTCACCATCTATTCCATAGTGGGACGTAAACGTAACCGGTGAAACGTAGGAGTGTTCTGCATTCCTCTGCCTACCTCTTCGGGGATTACGGGCGTGTTGTTACAAATGTTCATGTGATGAGCTTGTGTATTTGTTCTGTGTATACATATAATAGAAAGTACTCTATATAAATATATATATTTATTTGTATATACATGTATGTAATGTATCGGTCAACTGATTACCATAACACAAACTTTAAGATCAGATGACCGTGACTGGAAATGTTCCTGGATATTCATACGATATCATTATTATCATCTAAATATAACTAAAGTAGGAATATTCTTGAAAAATTTAGCTATACAATACATTTATCAAAATGTTCAATTAACTTCACGAACGAACAATGCGTTGCTACCAGTGATCAATACGATTACGTCATTAAAAGTAAATACTATCATTTTTAACAGTTTAATAAAACATTTCCTTCGACAAGCTGACAATAAAATAATACCGATTCAAAAAATTTATTAAGGCGAGAGAGCGCAGCGGACCGTATCTATTAATACAAGTAAAAACAATAATTTAGTCTTCGCAGTTTCTTAGTGTGTATATTCTTAGTATTACATATAAACTATTTCCATTGGACTTATTCTATTCAATCATGTAGGCGCATGATCGTTCTAAGGAATATTTTATCGAAATACGTATAATACAATTCGCAAAGATCATATAAAAACAGATGAAATGATATTAAAAATATACTGGGTTATTTTATCATAATCTCTCCGGGGAGGCTTATGTCCTGTAGTGGACTGTGCAGATGATCATGACAGTGTCACAGCCTGTCGCTTACAGGGCAGGCAGAAAGTACTGAGCCACTTCGCCGACGGATTCTGTCAATTGATTTCTATATCAATCAGTATATAAACAATTTCTGTGATTTTATATACTTCTGTATAGGATTATAAAACAGTTCCGCGGTTGTCCTCGAGTTAATTAATTGTCCCCCAAACTAATATTTAATTATTCTATTCATATTTAATTTTTTCTTCTTATCGCACGATTCACCAACAACATGAACCTCAATCGAAAAATTGTATATAAATGATACTTATTCTTAATGTTTCACCAATTTGCTTATTCGCATTTTCTTATTATCAAATGTTTAACAGAAGTATCTTTACTTCTGTTTAACATTTGATACAAAACCAAGTACTCCACTTTAGTTTCAATCCAATCGCGCTACACGCGGGTAAACACATTAATCTCAACTAGGTGAATTCAACAACTTAATCTGTCCACTCACATCCGTAAGCACCTCGTAACCTCGTATCGCATCCGATAACCGCATTACCGCGCGGGGAACTGTGGCCGCTGCCTGCGCCCCATTACAAACACGTTGGCAACTTTCTTATTACTGTTGTCTATTTAAAAAAATTGCTAAGTACAATTCTCGTTGGTCTCATCCAGAGGTCCTGGGTTCAAATTCTAAGTCAGATACAATTGAATTTTCTAACTTAGATTTTCTAATAGTGGCTCGACGTCTCCATATGTGTCCGGTGCCTGGACTAACAATCTATTCCATAGTGCGACTTGAACGTAACAGGTGAAACACAGGTGCATTACACGCTCCTGCGGACCTCCGGGGATTACAGATGTGATATTACGTATTTCCTCACTTACTGTGATGTTTTTATTAAAGCATTCACCGAATACATAGCACCAAGTGCGTATTCTTATATAACTAACCTGCTTTGTCTACATTCATCACACGCTATTGAAGTCTCCGGACACGAGACTACAATAAGTCGTATTGTAACGTAACTTCACGCCTGTAATCCCCGAAGAGGTAGGCAGACGAATGCAGAACACTCCCACGTTTCACCGGTTACGTCCCACTATGCAATAAGTGGTGATGGAATAGGGGTCTTATTGTATAGGTGGCGGAATAAATGTCTTATTGTGATGATTTTATATTAACTTTGCGCACGAGATTCAATGATACAGTAATTAATATTCCATTCGCGAACAGAATAAAAAATTGTTTTCAATACATAAGTAAAGATATATAAAATACATAAATATCAAAGCATATTTATTACATTCAAAAACGAGTAAGAGTCCTAATAAGTATGTATATTATAGTTTATATAAGCTCAGGAAGCGGCGAGTTATGTTCGAAATGTACCGCATCCAAAGTGGCTAATGAATTTGTTGCGGTTGTTTATGGCTGTTAATGCCCGCTATTGAAATCTGTTTTATCATTCGGATATTATCGATACGAATTTGCATTTCTGCGGCGATATAATTTGACGCGTTTTGGCACAACTTATATGAAGCTATCCAATTCTGATTAGAATAATTCTCATATTGATATTGATTTCAATTTACTTAATATACACACAAAAATATTACAAATATTTTTATTTTCATGAAAGCGACATGTTGCGTTAAATACTACTACAATATTGGTTCTTTTTACGTAACATAACCCCTGTAGTCTCCGAAGAGGTAAACTTTGCATGTATCTAAATGTATCATTAACTATTCTATGCATTTAATAATAGTTATCAGAATATTAATGAATATAAAATAAATTTTCTTATTACACTATACTCTTCTAGCAAGAACCAAATCAGTAATCATGTTTCTGAATTAATTGACATACTAAACACATTATGAATATAACGAACTAAATAATAAACCACCATTAAAATTAATATTTAATAACTTGTTAATTATTCATAAATGTGAATACGTAGAAGTTCGTCCATGTCCAAAATACTGAAGACAATGAACCGCATTTGCGAGCGTAGATGCTCAGAAACAACTCGCATGAAATTCGGTAACCGCATTAATATCTGGCGCGCGAGAACCTAGCGTTCATATACCGTAACTTGTACGTGCATATCTGTTTATGTCCAGATTTAGTAAGGGAACATAATCAATACATTTCTGAAAGTATTAAAACATAATCATAAAAAAGTGTCTGTTGACTGCCTCGTTGGCGACGAAGTTGGTCGTTCTGGGATCGGGAGTTCTTGGGTTCCCGGGTCGTGCACTACAAAAATTTTCCAATTATTTATTTTCTAGTAGTGGCTCGGAGTCTGGATCTGTGCCCGGTGTATGTCTACAGGCTCACCACCTATTCCATATTGGGACGTAAACGTAGTTACTTTTACGTCTTAATATGTCAAACATGGAAGTGTTCTTCGTGCCTCTGCCTACCTCTTCGGGGATTACAGGTGTGATGGTACGTAAGTGTCTGTTACGTAACATCACACCTGTATGTATAAACTACAACCTCACGTTTCACCAGTTACGTTTATGTCCCACTATGAAATAGGTGGTGAACTTATTGGCGTACACCGAACACAAATCTGACTCTGAACCACTAGTAAAAATTTCAAGTTAAGAGAACGCAATTGTACCCGACCCGGGAAGCGAAACCAGGACCTATCAATGAACAGTCGCACTTGCACCCTCACGACCAACGAGGCAGTCAATTACACCGAGTAACCAAGTCATAAAATACTGAATATTTGTAATATTGTTGCACAAAATGACACAATAAATATTTATTCCTAGAAATAGAATTATTAGGGCATTTGCATTTTGCATATCAAATAAAAAGCGTCGTTACAAATTGTATTTTATTTTCTTCATAATTATTAATTTATCAAGGTGAAAGAAGCATATTTTTTAGTCGAAGTATCCTGAAAATCTGAATGTGGATTTTATATGTATAAATATTTATGAAAAAGTTAATGTATTTGGATATACATTTCGATGTGAATTAGCATTGGAACATGTTTCGTGTTAATACAGTTACTGAGTACTATTCCAATCGAGTTGTTAGTTCGTGTTAGTGCGCATAGTACCAAGTTATATTCTGTAGAGCAGCGCGTACAAATATACTTATATAATTATACGTAGTTACGTAGTTAATTATGCATATAATTATACGTAGTTTCCTATGTGGTGTAACTCATGGCTTTTATAAGGCCTAAATTAATGTTTATTAGTAGGTTAACATTTTAAAACAGAAAACAGAGCACGTCAGGAATGGAACGAGCCACGTTGATATTGTGAATGTTATATGTTTAAAAAACGAATATTATTTTGGACAACTGACAAGAGCCATCCATCGAAAACAGCACTACTTTTTACCTCGTATTTTGATTAACGTTAATAAAATATTGCTTACATATGTTTAACAATTACAATATGCAACGTTTTGTAAAAGAGAACAATTTTTGTAACTAAAGGGTATGTACTCAAAAGAACAAATATAACTATAGCTATGCGCATTATATAAAGAGTTCTTCAGTAAACATACATATAAAAAAGAAACGAATCAAAGGAGAGAAAAGAAAAAAGTTAATAAACGTCTTGATCGGATCGGACGTCCAACAATAGTCATACATAGCGGTTGTAAAGGTTTTACAAGGACACAATCAAATATTTAAGCCACAGGATCTAATGTCTTATAGAAAGTGAGTTTATTGTTATACCGGGCACAGATCAGACTCCGAATTAATACTTAAAATTAACAAAATAAAAATTACTCATAAATAAATCCAACATTACCTGGACCGGGAAATGAACCCAGAACCCTTCCATCGTCAGTTTTCGACCAATTAGACGGACAATTTACATAAGTAGACAATTAAAAAATCCTATTACATATTTTACTAAGCTATTTTATGGAAAATTAGATGTACTCGCGGCTTGGCCCGCACTGAAGCCAGTGTGTCACAAAGTTTTTCCCGCGTAAATACCGACCGAAAAGAAAAAAATTAATTACCTAGGCGAGCTAGGTGTGAGAGCCAAGTGACGCAACGCGGACGCCAGCTTGGCATATCCTAAATACGTGTACTTGATATTTTGGACAATTCATAGAATCTCTTTATAAACCGTGGCTTATGTGTTATTCTGATATATAAGCTATATTATTATTGTAAAGTTTCATTAAAATCCATTCAGAAGTTTTTACGTGAAAGAGTCACAAACATCCATCCATACTCACAAACTTTCGTGTTTATAATATTAATAATAATAATAATATGCAAGTTTTCTGTGTGTATGTGTGTATATCAAGAAAAGTGATTCTAATGACATTGTTAGCATGTTTGTATTAGTAAAAAGAATACTGATCAATTGGCATTAGTTACTCAACAGATGGCACTGTTTTACATTGATAGATATTGGAAAACGGGAAGTTCGATAGACTTCTAGAAAAGCTAGGCCTCACGAGCACTAGCTAGCTATTTTCAAAACAATTACCGGTGAAACAACACGATCAGCTTTTATGTTACGCGACCCATCGATGATATTGTCCAGGATCGAGCATTTAATTTAACTTAATTCAGCAATATGAAGTGTACGCAAATTTGTTCAATGGGTCACAAACAAATCCTTTTCAAATTAGTTTACCGCGGACTTGATATCGAATTAAAGTGATACACAGTTTGGCTTTTAACTAATAGGGTTTGAAAACCACAAAGTGATGTTGAAATGAATGGGCCCTCTCGAGATTGGTGCCGGAGTAGTGATCCAGTTGGTATACCTAACAGAATTCTGCAAAATATTTTGAAAATTTAAAATACGAGTGTATAAATTACAAAAAGTAATACAAAAAATATTCGAATTACAATTTGTTACACTTACAAAATCATATTAAAACTCAATTCATTGCTTATCGATATTTTTGTAATTTAAATTTCTTGGCACGTACAATAGCGAATCTGCTATCAAAATTAAATGTTCGTTGAATTATTTTATATTCAAACGATAGTTAATTTACTTAATTATTTTCTGTGTAATGATTAAACATTACCAAACGAGCATATGCATATAGAGGTTACGCCTGGACGCAACTTGTGGCTCCTGGAGCCTTTCATTTACCGTGCTAAATCAGGAGTGCTTTTGTCGCTAACAATCGTTTTAATAAAGCTATTAGTCAGCGAGTACTAACGAGTTCTAATCATAAGACGGTAGCAACATTCATTCATTCATTCATTCATTGAGAAGTGTTTATATGAGTATAATATTACTAGTTGTGTCAAATCATCACAAACTCCTGAAAGCAGAAAAGTTAGCTTTATGATTCACGTCAAAAGTCAACCATAATGACAATTAACACTAAAATATATATTAGTCAAGCAACAGTTGCTTCACAATAGAAATATATGTATGCAATGTTAGTATAGTATAGATTTTATTCTTTGACCATTTGCATATACAAATGTACATCCCCAAAGCTAACAATGTGTTCAGACGATACCAATTCCATAGTAATATTTTATGTTAAGACAACAATATTAAGTATAAACAGATATATACAAACGACATATACATATATACAAAGAAATAAATTTCGGACTGTAGTACGGACCCGTTACTTCTCTAATTCTCCTTAAAATTTCGGAGGCGAACCAAAAAGCGAAATAAATAGACGTTCCAAATATAAATGTTCGCCTTTCTTTGAAGAAGGCAAGAAAATCTTCTAATGGTATTTTATTTGTACCATGATAAAATGTATTTTTTAAATTTATATTATATGGGTTCAATTTATTATAAGGAACGAAGGAAGGGATAATAATTACCAAAACGCACAAAGATATGATACAATTACATATCAAATAAAATATTAATAGCAACTATCATTGTGACTTGCTTCATATTTTTATCGAACTTCATTACAGTATTCGATACTATTGCCTTAATTTTTTATAAAAACGGCCACGTTTCTCATATACACTGACGCTCTCTGTCTACCCCATAAGACACCTGACGTGATGGTATATACACTTCATGTTATCATTCGGAATATTAAATCCGGGAACCAATCTACTTTGTCACCGTTTCCGGGCGACTATCATTTATCATTAAAGTTAATTATCCGGAACGTCTCAGTCCATTCAACTAATTAGGCGCCTCCAAAAAATCGAGGATAATTGTGGGGAGTGATTGCTGGGATTTACTTTCTTAAAAGGTCCCTCGCTGATAAATTGAGTACCTTTGTATTTGGGGCGATCTTTTCATATTTTTTGTTGTATTAAGTAATAGCGACGGCAATAAGCCGAGCTTCGACATCCGCAGTAGTTTTTCCTTGAAATGTATTTTCTTACATCGATTTTTCCGCAGATCACCCCGTCTGCTTATTTATTCATTTCGCGGAACATGAACCTGTTTGTTGATAAATTTGATACGGATAGTACATTGGCTACATTAGGTATTTTACACAATGTTGTAATTTACACAAATTTTAAAAATAAATAAATTGTTAACTTAATACAGACGTCTATAACAATAAAGTTTAAATATGGAATAGTACAGATTTCGTAGTAAACTCCCATCCAAATGGTTGAATGTGATTGCCTCATTAGTCGAGTGGATGTGAGCGCGACTGCTGACCGAAAGGAAGGTCCTGGGTACGATCATTGGGTTCTGTATTATCGGGTTTGTCTAATTTGTACCTCGTACTTGAGGCTAATGCTCGTTGCAAGGCAGGAATTTACCACTTCATATGTGATGGGAAATATAACGCAACTGAAGAAAAGTGGGAATGATTCTGCTTGTGCCTAGGGGTTCGTTAATCACAGGTACAATGTTACTTACATTAAGAAAACCTGAAAAAACATAACAGGTCAATTAAATAAAACCAACAAAAAGTTTTAATAAACGTTTAAGCTTGAATTAACACAGTAATGTAACTTTATTTGCTTGTTACCTGTATACTTGAAAATAAAAATACATTTTAAATAATATGTTAATATTATATTAATACTCTATTCGAAAAATTGTATGGCAATGATATTCTTCCGAAATTTTGTAACAAAATTATTTTATCAATTTACTTTCGCATTATATAATACAAGAATGATAATATGTATTCTATTATAATATTACAATTAAGTTGAGAAGAAGTATCTATAATAATGTATATGTGTATGACATAAAGAAGCATGTTAGATCGTTAAGGATATTAAATTATTATTATTACGTTGCCTTTGGCAGTTGTGTTCTTTGCCTGTACCTTAAGAGACAGCGTGACGATATAATAATATAATAATCAGAACGCATATAACCTACCCGCGTACAAATCTATATTAAATTGATTAATCAGCACTTACGATCGCTGTCCAAATACGTTAAAAATCATGCCTTTCAGATACCCGTACATAACCAGCATCGTACGATTCCATTGTAACTATTAACCAACATTCAAACACACAATACCTTTACACAAGGGCTTTACAATGCTTCAACATAATACTATGACCGAATACAATGTGTATTGTAAAATACGCTAAGGGATACGTCGCAGCAACCTGTATAGCTTTGTATATGAACTTAAGAATCGTACGTATTATTTTTTTCGACTTTTTTAGTAAGCCAAGAAATTAGTTTGTATATCGATTACCAGGTAGGGTTTCCACAGATATAATTAAAAATTTTAAATTTTGACGACTGAAGTAAAATCACAAATTATTCAGAAGTGATCAAAAGTTAAGTTAGTTAAGTTATAGTCGTAGCTTAGTGGTTTAAATTCTAGCTTATTCCGAGAGTCTGGGGTTCAAATATTAGTCACGTAAGATTTAAAATAATATGTATTATTATTCGTAAGGTTTTTCAAGGCTTACTACGCGAACTTTTTACTGTATACATCATGCTGCACTTTGTCATGAGTTTCTATATAAGTACGTTAACGATTTATAAATGAAACACAAAATATTTCAACATTTAGGATATCTTTATTTTAGAATTACACTTCAAGAAATAAGCACCATTTATTTCCCATCTCTAATAAAAGGGGTATCACTCTTTCCTAGCGCTTTCCTTCTTAAGACTGCAATCCTTGGACATAGAGCGAAATGAAAATTAATGGTGGTCGTAAGTATTTTTTCGTGTCGGTTTGAGTACACACCATTACTTCCGTTTTTGGCACAGAGCCCTCATTTATTATGTAAGTTGGTAGGTAACACGAAAATGCAGATGGGATAGTGAAACCGGCTTATGTCGGCCAAAAAAAAATGAAGTTTCCTCGCTCGGCCGTTCCACCGATGATAGATTAACGATACTGAATAACAATCAATAATTGCAAACCCATGCGTACCATTGGTTGACAATTTTATTTAACTGTTAAACTAAACAGTTAATTTTTGGTACTCCGCGCATGTCCAATGCAAATTAGTAGAGGTGAGTATTAATAGGTCGGGATAATTTTTAAAGGCTCAAACGGAGTGTAATTATGTTTTATACATTGTTGTTTAATATTGCCAAGGCGAAATTTGTGCAGAACGGATTACTATCAGACAGAAATACTGGTGATAAATTTACTAGTTTTGATCTCCACTCTAAAGCGTGACTACACCCGTTGCTGTGGCACTGAGCATTTGAGATTTAAAAAGTTAGGTTTAAGAATATTTTGTGAAATTATTATCGCATTACGCCAGGTCTTACGTGGGTTATACAGAGACGACCGAGTGCCAAATATTTTTATTCCTATGCACTTGACGTGATTGTACTTTATTTTCTGTGCCTTGAATTCTTCGTCAAATGGTATCCTGATATATTCGATTGATATTGATCTGAATCTTTACTTAAAATTTGCATTCATCGACATTAACTTTTACTGAAATATTATCATAAAATTGTCCTTGAACTACTGTTCGTTGCTCGGAGGCAGTGGATACAGTTCTTTAGCTCCGTTCTTCATCGTCTATTATTCACGGCACGAATATTGCAAAGAAAACAAAATTTTTAAGGTTTCTTTGGACGTTTAATATGCCTTCAGGCTACATTTTTCGTACAGACGTTGTTTGGCCAGTCTGTTGATTGACGTCTATACCGAAGTTATTTAGAAATTTTATTATACAACAGTAAGTTACAGAACCAGTCGCTAAAACTTTTAGATTCGATATGTAAATTACTATGTGTTTCCTTCTTTAAACATAAATTTCTGGATGATTTTTTTATCTCTGTAACTGTTTTCAATTTTGATAGGCAATAATATTATTAACTAAGTTGGATTGCCTCATTGCTCGTATTAGTTTCAAGCGTAACTGCCGCTCGATTTGTCCTGGGTTCAAATCCCGAGTTGGATTCTATTGGATTTTTCTATGTTAGATTTTCTAGTATTGGCTGGGAGGCTAGATATGTGCCGTATGTAATGCATTAGGCTCGCCATCTATTCCATAGTGGAACGTTAACATAACCGGTGAAACACTGGAATGTACTTAACTCTTCTGTTTATCTCTTCGGAGATTACAAGGGTGACGTTATATAACTAATTACTCTAGCAATAATATTATATTTTTGTTAGCATTATCCTTGTCGTTCATTATCTCACTTGTATTCATTCGATGTTTTATATTAGCAATATGAAACAAATAAAAGTTTATTTATCAATGTTTTAATGGAACGAAAGCGTAGAACCAATCTAGTTTAATAAATAATAAAGATTTTTCTATTCTATTCTGTTCTAAACGAAACTATATGTATAAACACTAGTTTTTTCAGACCATCGTGCTCAGTATCAAAGTTTGTTGTTATCAAAAAATTTGCGGAACTAATGCAGTAACTACAAAATGACTACACGAGTGAGTTGTGTAGCCAACAATAGTTCGCCATCTTTTGTAGCCGACTCGTAAACCTTTACGAGAAGCAACGAATGAAAATGTCAACTAGGGTTGTCGCAGCACGGAAAATAGTTCCCCTCCATAGACAAAAGTTCATTTTGCCGGCTCGTTCATTATCATCCCTGACAGATTTGTGAGGGCCGCTCCATCAATCCAATTAGTCAGAATCAAGAAAAATTGCAAGAGTATTCAGCGACGCTGTGACCGAATTCTAGTTATGCGTGTGTATAGTTATGGTAAGGTATAAATTATGTATTTAATAATTATATACTATTTTATTTTCAAGTTATATAATGTAGCTACTTTATGTTGTACTAATGTTGATTATTTTAAGATTTTTTTGAACTGCATACCTACCTGTTTTTGACATCATATGGTTCAGCAATTTTTAGAGATTTTCAATTTAAGAGACTGCATGAAATATGAAACCAATAAGAGCTATACGCGCCTCCAGAACTTAAATATGTGTGAAACAAAAATGTTAATTATTCAATGGCATAAAGTATAATTACTTATTAACTTATTATGTTATTGTGACAATGGTATTTTGTGAAGGTCTGTACAGCAGTGTTTTTATTTCTTCTAATAGAACAGTACATTGGATATTTGTCCAGTTAATCATTATATATTTAACTAATACTCTGTTACATGTAATAATTTTATAAAAACGATGACAATGATATTAGCATCAGCCAATTTATCGCTTACAGAAGAACGCTTACGGACTGTTGGGGGCATAATATGATGAAGCTTGAAAATACATTAGAGCTTATAACCATGAAATAAATCACAATTGGGTATTCAAATTAAACGTAATATGAGTTGAAAACGGCAATACGGTAACAAAAAAATTATACGTAATTATAGTAAACAATTTGTAAAACAGAGTTTGGTCGTATAAGTCATACTAAAATAAAAAGTTAAAAAAGGGTCTTTAAAAATACATTTACAAGTTCTTCGTTAGCAACGATATAATTGTCAATGCAGGCCTGAGTTCATTGGTTGTATAAAAACATGCGGTTTTTTTATTGAAGATATGTATACGTATAATTACTGACTGTCTGTTCCTTGAAGGTATTTGTACTATAAGGTATACTAAGGTATTTGGCACATATTTAGGACGTGCGCGCCAGGGATTTGAACCCGGTCTCTCGGAGTGAGAGGTCGAATTTCAAACCTTTAGGCTATCATTGCTTTAATGTGAAAATAATGTAATTTAATGTAATAATTTATTTATTTATTTATTTATTTATTAAATCAGTTACATTTTTAAATGTAAACATT
>DWEJ01000212.1:0-19345 GCA_018245835.1 Mysoria sejanus stolli | reverse complement strand
CGTACCAACCCGCATACGTAAATATGTATATTACTTCACGTGTACTACCCACGTTAGAAAGAGACAGCGTCATTTTATTTGAATTATAAAATCGTTGATCAGTGTGGAATAAGAATATCCCCCTATTCAAAGTGGACTGCAGAGAAATATTTTTATGAACGGATCTGTAATAGCAATGAGATATTTTATGTTATGAAAAGGGCACTTTCACAGCGCGTGAACAAACATGCAACGGTTTGTGGAAAATATTTTCATTTCCCTTTTTATATGTTTGTCCCACTGTTTCATAATGGGCGCTTTTTGTTGTGTGAAGTTTTGATTTCTGGGGATTTTAGTGAAAGAATGTGAATGTGAAACTCATATTTCACCAAAAAAAAATGGTAAATATTTGCAGTTGATAAATATATCCACTATCACGCTTCTAATTCCCAAAAAGGTAGGCGGAGGAATATAGTACACTCCCACTTTTCACCAGTTACAACTATGTCCCAACATGGAATAGATGACGAGTGTATTGCTATACACCGGGCAAAGATCCAGACTCCGAGCCACTACAATAAATTTTAACTACAAATTCCAGTCAGAAAAATCAAATAGTACCTATACATGCGGGATTTAAACCTGGGCCCAGGACCTCTCCAAGAATAGTCGTTTGCAACCACTCCACCGACGAGGTAGTCTATTATACATATATGTTAAACTAAACCGAAAGACTATTTATAAACTTTATTCAAAATAACCAGACTTAAATTTTACGTTGATAACAAAAACTGATTAATTGTTAATTCTCGATTAAAGTCTAAACATATGTCTTGCTACTATAGTGCTTTTAACATCCTAAGCATAGCATATATAAGTTACAATATCACTAAATTATGCCTGATTTTAGAGGACCCAAAAATATGAGCCGTGAGTCCTGTACTGTGTAACGATATATTATAATGGGTAGTAGTACCTATGTACGAGTTCTGAAACGCTAAGACACATCCTTGACAGGGGTGTTCATTCTATGTTAAGTTATTTGTGTAAACAAGATTAAATCCTTTCCATTATTGTTGGCGGCTAAAGTAATGTACATACTTACATAAAACGTAAAATCTCTAAAATATTTTTTTATATACCTACTCCTCTTATATTGTACTTAGTTGCCTAGGTTCCATTTTCGAAAAGTTACGTACACTTTTCGAGCTCATAGTTATGATTTTTTTCCGAAATCGATTCAATAGCATGTAAAGCATGGCTAGCCCAGCCGTGGTCATATTCAATGAAACTATTTTAGAAACGTACATGTTGATTATTTTTAACGCGTTATTAAACTAGTTATATTGGCACATATTGCTCACAACAAATCACAACATTGGCATGTATCGCTTCGCTGCATATCCTTGTACAACAAAGTTATATCAGAATTTTTATGCCCATAATTCCCACGCGGGGAGTGCAAATTGAGGATCATGTATATCTGTCATTGAGCAATTAAAATTTTAATATAATCAATGGCCGGTATCTGGCTCCCAGAAGACGATTGATGACTAACTTGGCCCAAAGATGATAAAGGAACCCAACCCCTAAAAGTAAATGAAAATTCTAGAAATTAACTTTGAGTAAACCAAATGGTATATATCTAAGATCTCACAGTCCATAACTAAGAATAATTATGAAACTTTCCACTATTGCACCCATGTTATGTATGTATGTCTAATTAAACACGGAATCGTTGTAAGAGTTTAATCGATTTAGTAATGCTTGACACACCTACATGACAGACACATATGACATATGTAACTGACATATGGCACCACACACAGACGGAGAACGAAGATGAATGAAATACGTAGCGTAACATCACTACTATAATACCCAAAGAGGACGGCAGAGGAGTGAAGTACATTCTCACGTTACACCAACTGGTGTAATGTGAGAACTGTGGGACGTAAACGTAACTACGTTTACGTCTCACAGTACATCAACTGGTGAGTCTCTTGCTATACGTCAAACACATATCCAGACACCGAGCCACTATCAGAAACTAAAGTTAAAAATATCCAATAGATCTGACTCGGGCTTTGAACCCAGGACCTCTCGTTCGACAGTCGCGCTTGCAACCAAGGACTCGACCAACAAGGCCGGCGTGGAATACATGAATATTGAAAAACTACAAAAAAAAAACGTTCGAAAGCTCAATTTACATTCCATTACCAAACATTACCAAACTTTATATATGTATATTATCGTATAAACGTCAACATTATCGACCCACAAATACCGGAAACGATACTCGCGCTCTTGTCACACGGAGAATCGTTAAAGCGTCAAATCAAGGAGCCAGGCCGAACGATATCGGATGACTGATCGACGCCGTCCCCACGTCAATGCAACGGCGGCGATCAATCACTCCCCTAAATATATATTTTATTAGCCGGTGGTAGATGATCATTTGTTATGGTTATTGCTATATAATAGTGTTATGAAGTAGGAAATAATGAGTTTCGACGCTCCGAGGCATTGACCGTTTTTATTGAGATGAGACGAATAGCTCCATTTATTATTGCGCGAACGATTCGGCCTCGTTTTTATGGCACGAAATTATTTTATTCGTACATTGACACATGCCGTAGAGTCAATGTATAAATCACTCTTTACATTATTATTATATAATTATATTATTTATTAGGAATTACCATTACCGCTATCATTTAATTAACAACAAATTAAATGTGCACGACGCATAAACCTCGACTTCGGCTACAAAGATTGCAAATGCCCAAGTAATCTGCGTCACGGCGACCAACTGTAGTTTACGATTACCTCGTTAAGCACCAACTTAGCGGTTCCTAGAATTAAGCCCCTGTTCATTTTTACTCACACGAACAATTAATGCTTTTGTGCAAAACAATTGCAGACAATGATATAAAGCTGAATAATTCCCACGGGGATTTATAACTATACATATTCAAGTAGAATACAAAACAGTATTCACCAAATATACAATAAAATATGAATAAACGTACAATAACGCTATTATAATACTTAATTAGCATTTATTTTACTTAAATATAATTTGGACCAAAAACCTATTACATAGTGTGATGACATAATCAATAACCAATTACTGAAACATTGCGATTTCATTATAACTAGTATTAGTTTAATGGTTATTTTTGAAAGAATCCTCCTCGCAAAATATTTTCACTATGGTGTTTCGATCTATCCGGCAATGTTTTTCATTGCAGTTCAGTAGAATTTTCACTAGGCAGAAAAATTTTGAGTATAAAAATATAGCGGAATATTTGCTCCAAACATTGATGAGTCTCGGGGAAATTTAAAGACAACAAGGAGAGAGGGTGGAAAGCTGGTTCCATTACGGTTGTAATTTGGAAAAAAGTAAAAATTTTGAAGGGGAACGGTGATTCTTAACGAAAGCACAATAACAGTCATTACTAAGCATTACATTGTACTAATCTAGTAACAAAGAGAAACAAACCGCATAGGTAAATTATTAATAAATATATATATTAGGTATTTTCTTTTAATATATGTTCATTTTCATTCAACCCAAAGTCATGTCAACTGAGATCTTCGGGATCAACTCGATATCGACCCTTCTATTGTTCCACTGTTGGAACATGGGTCTCCTCTCAGAATGAGAGGGCTAAGGCCGTAGTCTGCCACGCTGACCAAGTGCGGGTTGGCAGACTTCACACACCTTAGAGAATTTTTTTTAATTTTAAGGACTCTAGCTGTGCAGGTTTCCTCACGATGTTTTCCTTCACTGTAATAGCAAGTAATATTTAAATTTGAAACACACAATTCTTAAGCGCGCCAGGGATTTGAACCTGGTCTCCCGAAGTGAGAGGTCGAATTTCAAATCACTAGGCTACATACACATTTGCTTTTTTAAATCGATTAATCGATACGGATCAACTATTGATCCATAAAACAGCTCCCAAGTTTAAATGTCTTAGAAACAAAGAGTACTTTTATTAGTTCCGCAACTAGTACCAAGTAACAGTAATCACCACTGGTGCTTCTTCCTCAGTACAACTCAAATTCTTGATAATGAAACAAGAAGTTGCATTGATCTTCAAGACTAAGGATGAAAAGAAATTAAGGAATTGAAGGTTTTCATAATTTGGCAGAGTTACCGAAATTTGATATAATTTAAAAATAGATAAAGCTAGCTTATGCATATTTTTACCACGTTGATAGTAGACAAATTACAAGTATTCGTCATTTGAAACCAATTGTTTGAGAATATACATTTAAATATACCTCCATAACAAGACTTGTCACGAGGTGTTTTAAACTGTGGAAGAAATAAATCAATATCACACAAAATGTCATCATGCGAATATTTGAAAGTAAGGTTAGCTCAAATATAACGGCTGTACGGAAGTCAGTGGTGAGGTATGTGGTTATGGTAAAAGTAAATCGTTAATCAGAATGACTGTCAACGTGTCAAGCTCCACGCTGACCTGGGAAGCGAGTATTGCGCAAAAATACAAATACCGTTGATACACCTCAACATTTCTCGTGCCAATATACGGGGATGGGTTCAAACCTAGAAAAAATTACAGCATGAACTCCTATTAGGACAAGTAAAAATAACAAAGATACGAATTCGAAAATTAGGAATCGCAATAACTTCATACTTATGATTAGCAATACTAAAATGGAATTTAAAAACCTGTGGCAAAAGCTTTCAAGAGCTATTTAGCTAACGTCCCTCGTAACAACAATCAAGTGGTTCAGTACCTTTTATAACGTTTGACTGCCTTGTTGTTCGTATTGGTTGCAAGTACGATTGCCGATCTGGAGGTACCACATTCGATTTCTGGGTCCAGCACTATTAAATTTTTCTAATTTAGATTTTCTAGTTGTGATATGCAGTCTGGATATGTTCCCGGTGTATGGCAATAAGCTTACCACCTATTAACAGCGTAACAGACGTAAACGTAACATTGCAATAATAACAGCACAAAATAAATGTTTTAATACAATAAACAACATGAAACAACTTTGACGACTGAAAAGAGAACTCGCAAATTAAAAGTAGAATGAGAAAAGTGGAAAAATGATAGATCTGTTTGATTTCAAAGAAGCTAACATATTTTGGTTATCGCTATATAGTAGAACAGTGAATATTTGCAGATTTAATTCCATTAATAATTTTATTAATGTTGTTCATTTATACATTAAATTGGAGAGCGATACTTAAAACAATCCCAATAGACAGTCCCGCGGAAACCAATATTGTATTGCAAACTCGATCCGAAAATCGGACATTTTCCATGCAAATAAGAATGGATGAAACGAATTTGATCAAAAATCATCAGAAATAATGGGTACCCTCAAAACCCCCAGGCGCCAACTTAGCGTAATGAAGCAGTCGAAACGACCAATTTGAACTAAACCGACAATTTCCATCGGCCAACTTTTGTTCGAACCCACCAACAGTTATTTAGAATCTTTACGCGTGGATTGAACACAAAACCAACGAACGACTCTTTCTAAAATTGGACCATATTTTCTGGAAACGGTAAACGAGATGTGCGTATATTGTCCAGTTTTGTAAAAATATGATGTACAATAAACATAATGGCTTTGTGGAATATTGTTCTTACAAAACTCTTCAACTGACGTTGCGTTTTAGTACATCACGATAAAAAAACCTTAGAAGAGGTGTCGACGTAAATAAAAAATATGACGTTAGATGAAATATGGCGCGAACACGAGTGTGATGTACAATATTTGACACGAGGCATTAAGGTTCAGAATTTCAGTCACGATTTGTTGAGCAGAATTGTATCGAGCTATAGTGAATAGAACAATTTAGACTTTAGTCAAAACATAACTTTATAAATTAAAGGACGCATTACACTAACTTGACGTATATAATTATATGACAAAAACTTTAAGCAAGTCTAATAATGCGATATTATAAGGTTTTGATATTTCCTGACTGATAATGACAAAAGCCTGTGGTTTAATGAGCGCCACATAACTGTAATCATTGACCCGGGGAACGGCGACCTTTGCCTTTAAAGATCCTAAACTAAGTATCTACTCATACGTAAGGTGACCAAAACCCGCGCAGATACTTTAAGGAGAAAGGACTTGAGTTTACTTCTAAACATCATAGAATTATAAAAGTTAATATAGATGTAAATACTCGTAGAATTTTTCTGAATAAGGTGTAGGACAAAATTGTATTGGCACTATGAGAGAGATTAAACTAACGAAATGTAGATTAAATAAACAGTTTCTAAAACTTTCCAAAGCTAAGGGATGTGACACGACAACTCTTTTAAGAAGATAGGTCTGATCAATAACAAAGTCCGAAAAAACAATACGAACTCCTTTCACTTAACAAGTTATATAGGTGTACTGGAAGTTCTCATTTATATGCAGAAAATTATTCAACTTCAGGTAACAAGGTCGTATTTGTTCAGGATCTGGCTTCCGAATCTCATTTATGCAAACAACCAACCTTGTTAGTTGTTAGCGTAAGTAATACAAGTAGACATTCCTAACATAGATATTGAACTTGTACACAGTACAAATGTTTGATGTGTTTGTACAGATTTATCACAAAAGTTTCATCTTGACTTATAAAAAATTAAACTTAAAAAATTTGCCGCATGATTGATTGATATTACTACCACTAAATCAAATGGCTGAATATGTTTTTATAAATGTAGTACCTAATGAGATAACTGAACATGTTCAATTAATTACTACCAAATAAGTATATACGGTAATCAATTTAGAAAAAAGTTGTTAACAGATTAATCAATGGTATAAAATGATAGCAGTGATAGCCTAGTGGTTTGAAATCAGCCTCTCACCTCGGCGGCCCGTGTTCAAATCTTAACGCACACCTCAATACGAATATGCGTTTTAAGTTTAACTATCACTTGCTATAAGGGTGAAGGAAAACATCGTGGGGAAACCTGCACACCTCGGGGTTAAAAAAATGTACTCTAAGGCGTGTGAAGGCTGCCAACACGTACTGCGAACGATTAAATAATCGAAAAAAAAATGATTTCATAACTGCCTATAAGACGACTTTTTTCACATTTTCACTTTGTATATATTTGAGTCAAGTATCTTAAAAACATCCAGTTTATCAACATACGACATGTCTATTAAACGTAACTCCTCTTCAAACGGTTTTAATGTACTAACTAAACCGCTTTTATTGCTCACTTACACGAACTTTATTAAGATAACCGCGGCTACCGGTCGCAAGTTGCGCTATAACATCGTAAACTTTTCCCCATGTATACAGTTTGATCGCTCGCATGTATACGCAATGGGACACATTATGGTAGAAGTTTGTTGCCCACGCACGGACCTCGTCCAAACCGAGAACCTAGTCTTGATAACTATGAGTATAAATAGGGAGAAGCAAGAAAATTCTCTTATACCCGAACCCGTAATACTAGCTCTGTAGTCGTGACGCTTGCAAGCGCGACTGCCGATCAAGAGGTCCCAAGTTCAAATCCCGGGTCGAGCATTAATGAATTTTTCGAACTAAAATTTTGAAGTAGTAGTTCGAAGTGTGGATGTGGCCGGTGCATGGTGATACACTCACCACGTATTCCATAGTACGACGTAAACATAACTGGTGAAACGTGGGAGTGTATCACACTCCTCTGCCTATCTGTCGGGGAATTACAGGCATGGTGTTACGTAGTAACACTGCAATAAAGGTACTAGGATTTTCGAAATACGTAAACGACTCTTAGCTAAAAAGGTAATATTGGAAAGGAGTGTTTGTTCCTATGGAAATCCTGGCGAAATAGACGTCGATACGTTACTCACATTATCAAAGTTCATTTTTCAATCGTACCGCAGCACGTAGCGTAGGTACTAACGTACCATCTATCTCTCGGACACTTGTTGGCACACGCTGCAGGGGTTTTGGCTCGGCGAATTCCAATACCTACATTTTCTACCTCTTTTCGACATTGATTGAAACTGTAAATGTACCTAGGAACTTGTTTCCGGCCACGTGAACCGGACGAGACAGTCTTCTGTAATCTTATTTTGCAGAAATCTACAAACTGTCTAACGGACAGACAGTTCTCTTTAATATTTCGAGACCGTTTTTGAGTTTGTTGTGAAATATTATACATACCAAAGAGCCCTGTTATGACTTTGATATTTTAATGACGGCAGAGCGTTTTGAATAACCGACTTGGACTGCTCGTGTTTCGCTTTTTAAGGTGAAGAAGAACTTCGAACGTTAATCGCAATTAAAACATTTCTTTGATAAATAAGAAGTCACTATTAATAAAACGAGTTCTCTTGGACGTAATTGCCAGGAGCAGAGTGTAAATAATTGAAACACAGCAGTCCAAGTTTCTATTTTAGACGCTAATATAAAAAGGAAACTGGAGCAATTAGAATCTTCTTCGAAAGGCCATGTATTTACAGAAGAAATAATATTAAGAATCTACTTGATTTTAAAATAGGCAGAATTCAGGCCAGGTTAAAAATTACACATAGATTCGCATAGGCGCAAAATTCCAATAATTTCATCGTCATCATTGAAAAGCGAACAAGTGGGGTGCATGAAAGGAGCCTCCCCGAGCGACGACTTAGTCTAAATAAATACCAATAAACACTGCCCGGCGCACCCTGAACATTGCGAGTAATTCTTTCACCACGATCAAGTCGATAGCTGATCACTGACGATCAGTCATCGACTCGAAGAAGAAGAAGACGGAATATGTGTAGTATTTTAAGCAGCAACTCACCTGGAAGGAGGTGACGGCCAGCTGCGACAGCCCGTCCACGTAGGGCCCGAGCACCGCGTGCTCGCGCACCCGCAGCGAGCGCCGCGTCGTCTCCGGGTCGAGCAGGTCGTGCACCCGCTCGTTGTATATCTCCATGTACGACACCTCCACCTGCACAAACACCGACATTGTTAGTACTTACATTATATGCAATCGTTACGCTAGATCCTTCAAAAGATAAGCAATAAGCACCGAGTTCCAAATATCTCCGTCCTTGCATATTTGACGTGATGCTTATACGTTCATCGCTCTCTTCATATTTGCACGAAGAATTTCAGTATTGGTTTTCGATTACGAAGAATTATTATTTAATAAGTAGTCTAAAAATATAATTGAAAATTACGACTATTCGTCCCATGCCTACATTACATTAAGAAACATTTTTACTGTATTGTATTTTTATCTAAAAAGTTCTAGTTTCAATTGAGAAAAGCCTTCGGTTGCAGATTTAGTTTCAATTTAGACAAGTCTTCGAGGTTCTTAAAACTAGAACAATTAAGAAGTACATATAAAAATTGGTAATAATACAAGTAATTGAATATACGACTCGCGTTTATCAACTACTTTAAGTCAGAGGTCGATCATGAACGTGAGAGGGTCACTACTTGGCACTAGGGGTTTAAGATGAATATTTTAATATTCACTGAAACAAAATGTATTGCAATATCAACAACATTCATATATCGTAATTATATCCAGAACTTCCTTTTACACATTATAGAAACGTCCTAAACGTTAAGAATTTTACATACTCGCTAGATGTAACGCTTTATAACACACCGCTTATTTGCATGAGATGATTAATATCCTCCCCACGTACGATTTTAGCAAGCAGCTTAAGTAACTTTTCATAGCTCCATATTATGATATCTTGCTGCGTCTCATTGATATACAACGTTTTGAACATTACACAATAAATCTCAGATGGATGTTGATATTACGGTTAATACTCATATATACATAGATACATATATGTACATTATTATATCTATTTGTATGAGATACCGTCTCACAACAGTTGTACAGGGAAATCTATCTGTAGACATGGTTTACAACCTTCAATGCACTTTTCAGAAATGTTCTAATGTTATTAAATATTATCATCGTCATTATTATTGTCAGCAGCAAAAACACTTTTTATCGTTGTACTCTCGGGCGCGAGTCATCTTCTTTCAGAATGAGAAGGGTAAAGGTGTCAGGCATTACACAAACAGATTTTTAGATGAAAAACTTATGAAATATATTTATACTGTGTTTCTTAGTTACGAGACCAAAATGACTGCGAAAATATGTGGAAATTTTTTCTTAAACCCTTACCTTGTAGGTGAGCGCAGGCGGCGACTGCTGAACGGCTATCCTCTCGAACAGCGCGTCACACAGGCGCGGTATGATGCCGCCCTCGGCGCCGGGCGACCCCATCATCGTGTACGACTTGCCCGAACCTGGCGACAAACAAATAGAATATAATTATATAAATATTAGATAACCTAATGAAGGTAAGTTGGTAAGTAGGCACTTAGTAAAGCAACAGTGCAGGACACCTGTGCCAACTAATTTTAATTCCTTAATATGTATTGCTGGAACTATTGTTATCGAGTGATACGTAATAAATTACAAGCGTTTAAAAAGTACATTACAAATAACTTCTGACGATCAAACAAAGATAGAATCACGTAGGTACCAAACGTAGAGAATAATGCAACACGAAGACGTCATCTTCTAAAAAGATACAAAAATCTCACTCAAGAATTTTTTGACACAAATTATAATAAACTGTCACGACTTAGGTTTGATGAAATGTAATAAATAAATACTAAACAGAAAATTACGCTTAACAGTTAAGATTCATAAATTTTATTGACATAGACATCAACGGCAAAAAATATGGAAATTAATTTCGTGAAGGATAATTAGAAAGGACGAAAAGAAGCTTTCGTAAGAAAAGTGAAAATAATAAGTTTCTTTTGTAATTATTAACGAATACAAACGACTTAACCTTGAGAGCGGCAGCTGCGCGCGTTTCTAGTAAACATTTATCACAAGGACATCGCGGTCAATGTATCTATAGCCATTTGTAGGTCAGTCGTTTTTTTTTCTGTACGTATCATGGAGGTATGCGTGCAATTTACAGCTGTGTTCAAAAATAAAAGAAATATTTTCGTTCATAATTTATTAAAAAAATAAACAACGAGAATTTCAATCAAATTTCAAGCATGTTGTTCTTCATAATATAGATTAAGAACACACCTAAAATTCTTTCAGGAATGGACACAAATTTAAATCCTTTTGTAAAACAATAGTCTTCGTTTAAAATTAATGAGATTAAAACCCTAAATAAACCGTGGTTTTGAAACCCTAAAGCTTACATCAAAATTTCGCTGAAATTATACAAATATTAAATAAATAATAGATCAACAGCGACATTAAAAGGATACTTTAGAGGTATGTTATCCAAGCGCGTTAAATCTGTGAGGATATAGATATTTAACTAACACTCAGAGGTCTAGCCTGTACAGTCGGTACTAATAGTTACCCTACTTAAAAATGTATTATGAAATATGAAACAAAAAATACATATCAGACACAACGAAACGGAAAACATGTCGCAAATCAATCACCGGTGACGAGCGAGAGCCGCAGGGGGATTTACGGACATCGCGAGTGACGTGTAGAAAATGGGCATTGAATATTCCCAATTCAAGGAGAATAATAGTAAAAAAAATAACAACATCGGCTCCGTTGTACGGTATTGCGAATTTATTGGCATATTATACGATACCGCATTCGGCAGAACACCACCTGATACCGTCACGATATGAACAGAACGTACCTGATCAATAGAGGAAAAAAATATGTATAGTTAGTACACATTTCCTACGCAATGTATTATAGAAATTCTCGTTCTTCGTGCCATCCAACCTGAAAATTGTATCACCTTTGCATTTTAATTAGAAGAGACTCTAGTTTATTTTCGTTTTATTTTTGGAACTAAATTATTGCTACATCTAGAGTATTGATGGCAGTTTTCAATGAAAATCTTATAATAGCACAATAATAGAAAAAACCAGCAATATAAATTGTTACAAGCTGAAATTTACATCAGTTTTGATATTGTAGCGATTATGTAGCGTATAATATTTACAAGATAAACGCTGCATTTATTTTTACTAATGCTTATTATCAGCATATACGATACAGTTCTTTGTGTCGGTTTTATTGTATATCGCTATATGCTCTCCCTTGTGGTAACCGCTCCAAGCGAAGTCTGAATAGGGCCAGAAGTATTGCTACAATCATTAATTGTTCAATTCACACAATAGACAGAAACAGAACAAAAAGACTTCAGCTACGACTTTCCAGCAAAGTCACTAACGATACTCCCGACATTTCAATCTCAACTCTAGAAGCTCGCCATTCTCACCCGTGTAGGTCAGTAGGGCGAGCATCAGACGATAAATCGAAAAGAAAAAGTACCGCGTATACTTTATTCTGTCACTTCGTCTTCGGTCGCCGTTACTCTTTGAACAAACATTGTTTTTCTTATCGCCGCATGGTTTCCACCGAGCACAACACGGAAACGATCTGATATCGTTTTATTGATGTTTTATAAATTAAATTCCACAATAAACTACACATTACTATACACTATGGTATAGTATTCACTACGATGTACGAGTTTCCATGTTTTGGAAAACCGTAATGTCTTACCTAGTGTAGGTATCTGGTAAACATAATGCAGAGACGTCCGCTAAACCGACAATATTCGTCTTACGTCATTACAGCATTCGGACCGCTTTGACAGTTATCCTGCAAACTGTCAACCGGAAATGTGACTCCCGCATCGGACGCGGGATGATACTCCGCATCTGGCAGCTCTCCAGTGGCCAATCAGTCAACGCAAACATATTACAGCTACGTAATCTAGTTAAGTAAATCGAATAAGGGAAAAAACACACGGAGTAAAATGTACAGAACAGATAACTTTTACAAAAAGTAACAGTTATAATTTTAAGTCTGAAAATTGTCATGAGCGGCTGTTTTATACGTTGATTTCTTTCGTTTATTTTTAACATTATTAACGCACTATGAACATTATTTACACAGCACTATGTTAAAACACCTTAAAGAACAGCTCTCCTATATATATATTTTTGGGCAGAGTTCCTTCAATTTGTACATATTTAAAAATTCTCTTTCGTATCTTCCTATACGAACAATTACTTTGTGACGATATACATACCGTCTCATCGAAATTCCTCAGGCCAATAATCACAACCTCGAAAACACTTTAATTGCGCACATGTTATTGTTCCGCGTATGGAAATTCTCCACAGAGGCAACAAATTGTACATATGTTAATACTTAACCAAGATATACATATAAATAGAAACTCTTTAAAATCCCCTAAGCAGATAAATACAAGCGTGACTTCCGTATCGCTTGAGGAATGGTTGTTCCGCGGCTGGCAACTCTCCAGCCGCCAGCGGATTGTATCAGTCATCGCGCCGCAGAAATATTACCACCACCCTCGACGAATTGCTTTAGTAAATATATTTATCGTAATGAAGCTTCAGGTCGTAGAACTACATTGGGGTGAATAGATTTAGTTCCACTGTTGGATAACGAGTTTCCTCTCAGAATGTGAGAATTTAGGCTATAGTCTCCCACGCTGGCCAAGTGCGGGTTGGCAGACTTCACACACCATAGAGAACATTTTTTTTTTGAGAACTCTAAGATGTCCAAGTTTCCTCACGATGTTTTCCTTCATCGTTATAGCAAGTGATGTTTAAATTTAAAACGCACATTTTAAAAGATTTATTTTGTAGGAAATTTAAATAAAAACATGTAAAGACTTCAAACGCCTTTAGATTACCGAGCCTTTAGATTTTTTTTAAGAACTCTAATGTTGGATCCTGCCTCGTTGGTCGTGTGGTTGTAAGTGCGACTGCAGATCTGGAGGTCCTGGGTTCGATTCCCGGGTCGAACACTACAAAAGAATTTTTCTAATTTAGAAATTTTCTAATTTAGAAATTTTATGATTTATCTGATCTGAAACAGAGTGGGCAACTCAAGAAACAATCTCTACTTTATTAGCCCCATTATTGAATATTGGTAACATGGAGAATGACAAGTGTTAAAGTAATAATCTATTTAACTCACTATCTTTATTATGCATCTCCTCGTCAGTATACATGTTCGTGTGCATGTTCCATATAAGCTGGTGCGCGACCACTTGAGACTTCTTTGCTAAGGACTTGATCAATTCTGACACGTATCCCATCTGTTAAGAGACAGAAAATTGTTTTCATGTACAATCATGAGATGTATTTTTGTAGAAACGTATAAAGTATTATAACTCTTAGACACATCATAGATGTTACTAGATCACTACAAGTATTGGAATTTATAATCTAGAGGGAATGTCACAAGGATATACATATTAACAAAAGCGGTGGGATGCACAAGCACACCAATGAAGTTAGTTTCGCCTTTTCTTGTTCAAAGCGAGTCATTTTCCGAGGTGGTGGTAGTTTCATTTTGACATACAGTGTTCAAATGAACTGATTGCATTTGAATTTGTGTGCGAGCGGGGCGGACGGGAGGGTACGCACGGTGTCGTGGCGCAGCGCCTGCACCAGCTGCGGGATGTAGAGCAGCACGGCGGACGGCGGGTACGACGTCAGCGCGCTCACGGCCGCCTGCGCCGACAGCGGGTGCGGCGGGTACTGCCGGCTGAAGTACGACAGCGCCTCCACCGGCGACACGCGCGCCCACGTCACCATGTGCACCAGCTGCGCACTCATACACTCCCGCCGTTAGCCCGACTTCGGCCATGCGGCCGACTTTAATGATACGTAACATCACGCCTGTAATCCCCGAAGGGATTGACAGAGGAGTGTGCAACACTCCCACGTTTCACCAGTTACGTTTACGTCTCATTATGGAATAAGTGGTGAGCCTTTTGCCATACACCGGGCACATTTCTACACTCCAAGCCACTACTAGAAAATATAAATTAGACAAATTCAATGGTGCCTGACCCGGGAATCGAACTCGGGACCTCTCGATCTTCAGTCGCACTTGCAACCAACACGACCAACGAGGAAGTCATGCTTATAGTTGTACTTCACATACCATATTAAATATTTAAATACATAATATTTATTTTGGGCCACATGGCAACATTACCTCGTGGGCGTCGTTCAATAATGTCTCAGTGGTGACCAGATATTTAAGCGCTTGCGGCACGTGGCACACCGCCATCGGGTGCGCTTGCACCTTCCGCCTGATCTCCGCCACGATACCTTCGTTCTTTAATCTACGAATAATATTCCAATAAGCGAAATAAAAAAAAACAGAAATCCAAAATACGAAAAATAGAATACTGGTTGTTTTCCTGGTGTATTATATAAAATGAAAATTTATAATGTAAGAAAACGTAATCGAGTATTTTATTGAATATGTTTACACGTAACTTCACGCCTGTTATCTCCGAAGAGGTAGGCAGAGGAATACAGAACATTCCCACGTTTCACCAGTTACGTTTAGGTCCCACTATGGAATAGGTGGTGAGCCTATTGCCATGCATTGGGCACATATCCAGACTCCGAAGACTACTAGAATTTTAATTTAGATTTTCTAGAAAATTTCTAAATTAGAAAAAAAATTTAGTAATGTTCGACCCGGGAATCGAACCCGGGACCTCCCGATCTGCAATCGCACTTGCAACCAACACGAACAACGAGGCAGTCATGTTTACAAAAAGGAAAAAAGGAATAATGATGAGAAAACTTGAAGCAGGTTTGATGTAATACGACCAGGTTATCATTGTTAATCCAAAGACAAGCAACCAGCAATTAATGAAAAAAAGCCAAACCTTTCCGGTAGAAACACTGCTAAAGTAGGACTGATATCCCAAGCGAGCTTGGTGTAGTCACGCCAAGTCCTCTCGGTGTTCGGTTTGGACCTCCACGTCGCTATGTTGTCTTCGCCCGGGATCGCCATCTCCGGCCTGCCGTGAGGGTTGTGCCACGTCACTAGGAACTCGATTTCTACCGCCTGCAGCGGAAAATACTTACCATCATTATTATTGAAAATAAAATATGTAAAAGATACTTTTCCCATTACAGAAATACAATATGGGTGAAATATGCTAGTAAGATAATATTAGTGCCAGTGCTAGTTATTCATAGAATAAAAGAATCTAAACGAATATAAGTGATACTGACAAGTTTAAACAAACCAACGAACCCAGTACTGCATTTGAGTACATTGGCGGGAATAGGCTGATGATGATGATATTACCATACATATCTTCACGCCGGGTCCCTCAAGGGGTAGGCAGAAAGCAAATAGAATATAAAAATAATAATAATATAAAAAAATATATAAAACAATTTATACTTGTGATAAAATTAAAAATAATCTCACCATTAACTCCAGTATAAGGTTGCGTTTCTTTACGTAGTCCTTGACGAAGGGATCCTGTGACTTTGCTGGCGGCTTGACGCTGCGGTTTGACCGCTTGCCGGCGATGCTGCCCGCGCCGCTGCTGAGGGTCGTCGTTGACATCGGCACCTTTTGAAGCAATATAAACACTTTTGGTATACACCAGGCACAAATCCACGCTCAGTGCCACTACAAAAAAACTCTAATAGAAATTACTAGAAAATCTAAATTACAAAAATCCGATACTACCAAAACCGTAACATATGTAACATCGTAATATCTTGCCTGTAATTCCCAAAGAGGTATGCAGAGGAGTGTAATGCACTTCCACGTTTTACCAGATACGATTACGTCTCAGTACGCAATAGGTGGTAAGTGTTCTTAATTTGAACCCAAACTTTTCGGTCGAGAGTGGCGCTATAACCACTCGACCAACGAGAAAGTCACATGTAATTTGATTTATCATTGTCATGTTTGTCTAGGTTAATTAAATTATGTATAATTCAAGGTATTTACCGTGTTAATCCACCCAGTGGTCTGCCGACTGCCGATGTCGCTGCTGTTGACGGACGATCGGTTGTCGGTCGGCGAGTTGGACGTGTAAATGCTTTGTTGGCTGCTCGGACCCATCAGTTCGAATTCTGTAAGTTTGGTAATAATTAAGTAACATATGGGCAGACTAAGGATTTAGAAAAGCGGAACTGGCGGAGATATCGGAGTACAAGTTGTGATATTTTTTCGCGAGCTCCATTTGCGAAGCTTTCGAGAATATTATAGAGAGTTCTAATATACCCAAAACGCGTAGGTGGCTATCGTTTACATAAACGATCCGCAAAACTCGCTATACAAGCAACAATCGGAAACAGCGCAAGAGGCGGAAGCGGCAGAGGCGGGTACCGACCGGCGATGTCGCTGGCCTTGAGGTACTTCTTGTCGGAGTGCATGAGCTGCCAGAACTTGATGAGCGCGATGATGTGGTCCCGCAGTGCGCCGCAGCCGCGCGCCGGGCTCTGCGGCGCGCGGCAGAAGTAGTCGAGGCAGGCGCTGTACACGCGCTCGCGCAGCACGTTACGGGCCAGCGAGCGCGCCAGCGACTCGCCCTGCAGCAGCGACAGCCCGCACGACAGCAGCCTGCGCGTGCACCCGTCAGCTCGTCGCCGCGATCGCAATATTGTCACGCTACTAGGTCTCTCGTGGTTCCCTTAGCTTCCTTACCGACTTACTTACTATTAGATGTGGTCGCGGCTTCGCCCGCGTGGAAATCAGTGTGTCACAAAGTTTTTCCCGCGTAAATACCGACCTCGTGGGAATTCTAGGATGAAAAGTACTAAATCGAAAAAAATCCTACTTACTTTTGACAATTCACAGAATATCTTTATAAATTGTAGCCTATGTGTTATTCTGATGTATAAGCTTTATTATTGTGAAGTATCATTAAAATCCATTCAGTAGTTGTGACGTGAAAGAGTAACAAACATCCATCCGTACTTATAAACTTTTGCATTTATAATATTAATATAAATAATATAAATATAATATTAATAGGAAATAGGATAAATACCGGAATATTTGATGGTGGCAACCGTAGCTGCTAAAGTAGGCATCCATTTATAAATCCTAAATGTAGTTACGACACAAGCTAAACAAACTCTACCTTGGCATTTGAAGCGTTGAGCACACTGTGGATTGTTTTTGTACCTATATTATATTTCTGTGTGATGTCATTAAAATGAATATTCGCAGAGTAAGTAAAACGCATTTAATTATTAACAATACATATCATTCTTTATTTATAGAGACTCTTGCAATTGTTATAAAAATCCATTCACTTTACCTCACCTTGCCGTTTACGCTTTATCGTTAACCGTTGTCGGACATATTGTTTGCTGAGAGTGAAATTTTCTACAACATGGCGCGAATTAAACTACTCTTCGTGTTCGGTGACTTGTCATATCATTTTGACAATCATTTTGACAGTGCGTGCGGAAGGGTTTTTTTTAATAAACTCGGGTGTATTAGACGTCGTAATTTCTAGATTAACATAACAATTGTTTATTTGTGTATTATTATACTTTGCGTTGCCGGATATAGTTTTCATCGGGGAACATTTATTTTCCACAAATTTAATGCAACAAAATGATTATACAATCAAGTTTTGGTACAAAATTATATATCGCCCTCCTGCTTGATTTGCCGCGCATTGCAACTACATATTTAGGTAAATAGGTGTTCGGTGAGAATACCAAGCATGAAGTAGATGACATTTCATAAGCGGGCACACAGACTGTTAGATTCCGGACGAAATAAACAATTCATTTGGAAATATCCGCTTGCAGACAATGCGGCACACCTCCACCGCGAGATGGTGTATTGTCAGCCACCGCATTTCGCAGGCAATTTGTCTGCTTTATTGTGTGTTGTCCGCTGCCGCCGATATCTGTCCATTGGGGCATTGCCGCTCAGACGTACGCTCCCATACGCCAATTGTGATTGGCAGGCGCTGGGCGCAGTAGTCGAATCGTAACTACATATATGTATGTATTATATAATGTGATCATCGGTTACATTTGTAACATTATGTCGCGTATCTGTAAAATTAACTATCATATATTACGTGCTATATTACATAGCAAAGAGACTATATCTATAACAATAACTTCAAAAGGTTCCAGTGCATAAAAGATTTTTGTAACTTGTTTTTATTCTTAATACGACCTGAAACTGTAAAGATGCAGATTTTAACACGCCTGTTAAAATCTGCATCTTTACAGTTTCAGGTCATAGAAAAACATTTGACTACGTTCAAAATGCATTGATTGTTCCATCAAATCACTCAATTAGAGTGGACGTATTTATTCTCGCATGCGTTAAATACTCCCGTAGACATGAAAATGTAATGTTGAATATTGTAGAGACGGGGGGCGTGGTCGGCGTCGGATTTTTTAGTGCGTTCCTCGTAACATCTATTTCTCGTAACATCTTTGGATTGGACATTTAATTATAACGAAGCCTCTATCAATATATACATATGTAAACCAACAGTTAAAAAACAAAAGTGTATTACAGTCTTCACAGATAATTTATCTGTAGAA
>DWEJ01000211.1:0-19351 GCA_018245835.1 Mysoria sejanus stolli | reverse complement strand
TCGGAATAACATATAGGCTACAATTTGTAATGATTTTATGTAATTTTGGTCGTAATATAACGGTACATGTCAATCAAATCGGAAAAAAATCTGGCGTCTGAGAGTTATCTTGGCGTACGCTGCCTAAACCATTGAAGTTACACAAATATTATGTACCGTAGTATTGTTAGTCTTGAATAAAGGTCCGCGACAGCATATACCTACCTTTTATGTGGAAGCTATTGGATTAAATTTTATATTTAATTCTTGGCTGTATACATGTTTGCCTGTGTGTTTTTTTTTATAAGTTCTTAATTCTGTTCCATGGAGTTTGCTTTTCTGTCATTCGGTTATATGTTTTGCTTACTGTGTCTATTGAGTTTTTCTTAAATAAAATCTTTACGTTGAAACAATAGAAATTTTGTTTATTATAACTATTTGAATAGGTTATGGGCCCAGGCCTACGCGTATATAATAAACAAAGAGCAGATAACAGTAAAGCAGTGTTAAAGTTTGACAATAGAAACGCGTGCTACTTATAACCTCCAAAATGGAGTTCGGAAAGCCAATGAATCTGGATAAATTCGATGGAACAAATTTCAAACAATGGAAATTCCAAATAAAATGCGCCCTGCGTGCAAAAGGATTAGATATCAATACGACAAAACCAGAAAATAATGCAACTCAGTGGAATAAAGATGATGGAATGGCAATGTTTATAATAACATCGGCTATGGATCTAAAACAAGTGGTACTCATCGAGAATTGCGAATCAGCGCTTGAGGTAATGACCAAACTCGAGTCCATCTATGAACAGAAATCCGAAATGACCAAAATGATGTTACATGAACGTTTTTACCAATATAAAATGTCACCAGCGGATAGCATAGCTGAGCATATAGCCAAAGTTGAAAGTATGGCTAAGCAATTGAAAGAAAGTGGAGAAGATGTTAGTGATACTGCAATCATAACAAAGATATTGAGTACACTTCCTCCTAAGTACAGATCTCTTCGTCAGGCTTGGATGTCACTTGATTCAACAAAACAAACTGTAATTAACTTGACAGCTCGCTTATTAGATGAAGAGGCCAGCTTGAATGCAGAAGAAGAAAATGAAACAGCTTTTTTAGTGGCAAAACCAAACAACAAAAAAACTTTCCCATCTACACACATAAATAAAGAGTCAAATGAGAAATCACATCGTTATATATGCTACAATTGCGGGAAACGCGGTCATTTTGCCAGAGACTGTCGTGCTCCTAAACAAAAACAAAACCATGGAGAGAGAAATATGTTAGCGTTCAATGTGTCGAATAGTAATTGGAAAGATGATGACGAAAGCAGTAGATGGATACTAGACAGTGGGGCTTCTGCCCACATGTCTTATAAACGTGAAAATTTTGCAGTATTATATGAGTATACAGGATCTCCATTGAAATTAGGAAATCAAGAAGCTGTAGAAGTACTTGGTCAAGGAAATGTTTTAATTAGCAAGTGTGTCAAAGGTCAGTGGGAGACAAGTATCTTGAAAAATGTTCTTTATGTACCAAAATTAAGAAGAAACCTATTCTCTGAAGGAGTAGTAACAAGACAAGACTACAGTATAGTTAAAAAACAAACTGACGCTTTTATCTACAAGAACAATAAAATAGTGATGTGTGCATCTTTACAAAGCAACAATTTATATGAGTTAAAAGTGAAAACAATTCTAAACCCAGTGTGTAATGTAGTACAAAAATTGGATCTTAAAACATGGCATGAACGTTTGGGACACTTGAATGTAAAAGAAATACAGAAAATGTGTAAAAACAATGTGATAACTGGTGTGGACTTATCAGATTGTGACAAATTCGTATGTGAGGGCTGTGCTTATGGTAAGCATGCTCGTCAACCATTTCAGAAATCAAACAGAGGACCGTTGCAACCAGGTGATGTTGTTTACAGCGATGTTTGTGGACCATTCAGTGTGTCATCTGTACAAGGTATGAAATATTTTGTTATTTTCAAAGACGCTGCTACAAGTTTTAGATATGTGTACTTTATGAAGAACAAATGTGATGTGTTAGACCGTTTTAAAAAATTTTATGCAAAGATTAAAAACTATTTTTTACATGGTGTACGCATTTTACACACTGATAATGGAGGAGAATATATAAGCAAAGAGTTCAAAGAATATCTAGACAGTGAGGGCATTACCCATGAACTTACTGCCCCTTACACACCCGAACAAAATGGAAGGGCAGAACGGGAAATAAGAACCATAGTGGAAAGTGCTAGATCGATGCTTTATGCTCGTAATGTTTCACTTAATTTATGGGCAGAAGCAGTTAATTGTGCTGTTTACTTATTGAATCGCACATCTTCTAGTCAGACACCAAATATTACACCTATGGAACTGTGGAGTGGTGTAAAACCTTGTTTGGATCATGTCAGAGTGTTTGGATGTGAAGGATATGTCCATGTGCCAGATCAGCTGAGACAGAAGCTTGATTGTAAAAGTCATAAAATGATATTAGTTGGCTATGATAATGCTAATTACAAAATGTTTGATCCGAATACAAAAAGAATAACAATATCAAGGAATGTTATTTTCAATGAACAGAAAAGTCCTGAAGTAACAAGGAATGAAGCTCAAATTTTTGTCTGTGATGATAATGAAGGAGATGTAGACACTGAACAGGTGTCAGATAATATCGAGGGGAGTTCGAGTGATCAAATCATTGAAAGTGACAGCAGTGCACATACTGCTCTTGATGAAAATGACGAAACTTATGAACCTTCGCAGGAAATTGATTTTACTGACATACATAGATCAAATATTACTCTACGACCACGAAGAAATCAATTTTTTGAGGCAAATCTAATGGAGTTAAATGTTCCCATGAACTATGATGAAGCAATAAACAGTGGGACATATAACTTATGGCTAGATGCTATTAATGAAGAATTAGAAGCTCATCGTATTAACAACACCTGGATTTTTGTTGATAAGGAAAATCAGAGAACTATAACTTCCAAATGGGTTTTTAATATTAAAAGAAACCAAGATGGCCATATAGACAGATATAAAGCTCGACTTTGCGCCCGTGGGTTCACACAAATAGAAGGAATAGATTATAATGAAATATTTTCACCCACTACAAGGTATGAGTCTGTTAGGATACTGTTATCTATATCAGCTCAAAATAACTGGAATATAAGGCAGTTAGATGTTAAAACAGCCTTCCTATATGGAGACTTAGAAGAAGACATTTTTATGGAAATCCCTGATGGAGTAGAAGCACCTGCAAATAAAATATGTAAACTGAATAAATCTCTATATGGATTGAAACAAGCATCTCGCTGTTGGAACAAGAAATTCACCAATTTTTTATTGAAGTTTGGTTTTGTTCAGTCACAAGCAGACAATTGTGTGTTTGTAGGTAATTTTCATGGTACTAAAGCTTTGTTAATTTTATATGTTGATGATGCTTTGATAATGTCCCAATCGAATACAGTATTAGATGAGATTGTAAGGTACCTGAAGCAGGGATTTAATATCAAAGAATTGAGTTTAAGTCGTTTTGTGGGCTTAGAAATTTTAAAAACTGATTATTCATTATGTATCAGTCAAAGACAGTATATTGAACAGATAATTAACAAATTTAATATGAATACAGCACATCCCAATAATACACCTGTTGATGTAAATGTTCAAGTAACTAAAAATTTTGATGGTGAACCAATTAATTTTCCTTACAGGGAAGCTATAGGGTCATTATTGTTTTTATCTACTGCTACCAGGCCAGATATTTCCTATGGTGTTAATTTGTTGAGTAGATATATTAATAAACCGAGTTCACATCATGTTACTCAGCTGAAGAGAATAATAAGATATCTTGTTAAAACAAAAGATTTATGTATAAAGTACCAAGGTCATGAAGAATTAATTGGATATTCAGACTCAGATTTTGCTGGGGATTTAGATACAAGAAAATCAACGACTGGCTATATTTTTATGTTTAATGGTGGTCCCATATCTTGGGCTAGTCAAAAACAATCTTGTATCGCCCTGTCAACAACCGAGGCTGAGTTTATGGCTGCATGTGAAGCAGCCAAAACTCTTTTGTGGTTAAGACAGTTTTTCAAAGAAATTGATATCAGTCAGAACTGCACAACTTTATGTATCGATAATCAGAGTACTATTAAACTAATAAATAATCCAGTCTACCATAAGAAGACAAAGCATATTGATATAAAATTCAATTTTATTAGAGAGAAAGTGCAGCAAAAGTTAATTAACATTAAGTATGTGCAAAGTTCACAACAACTAGCTGATATTTTAACAAAGGCTCTACCTGCTCTTAAATTTGAACATGTAAGAGATGATATATTGTCCGTTATATAGCCTATTTGTATAATGTGTTATTGTTTTAGCCAGGCAAACTTTAAGAAAATGTTTCTGTTATATAAAATTTAGTGGGAGTATTGGATTAAATTTTATATTTAATTCTTGGCTGTATACATGATTGCCTGTGTGTTTTTTTTATAAGTTCTTAATTCTGTTCCATGGAGTTTGCTTTTCTGTCATTCGGATATATGTTTTGCTTACTGTGTATTGAGTTTTTCTTAAATAAAATCTTTACGTTGAAACAATGGAAATCTTGTTTATTATAACTATTTGAATATATAATACAATACAATACAATATACTTTATTGCACACTGAACTCTGTTTACACATGCTCGCGAAAAGTACTTAAATCAGTTCAGTTAATTTGATGGTTTAAATCGCGCTGTACAACGGCTGGCTGTTTTGATATAATTAATACCATCGCGCCCGGTTCGAAACGGGGCAGCCAGTGAGCACCGAGTGTCAAATGTGTCTATCCTTACAAACATTTCGTTGTTCTACATTAATCACTCCTTGGTGATTGGTTGATTCATACCTGTTTGATTTATACACAGACATTCATTCATTCTTCTTGTGCATACATAATCATTGAAAATTATTCCATTAGAGAACAATTGCTTTGTTACAATCACGACTGTTTATTCCATCCGAGCATAAATATGTATAGGTCTATGCATAATCATTTCATAAGAATTATATGAATGTAGTTTTACCAGCTGTCTAATCACCGTGGAACAAGTTCTTAACACGGGCACAGAAAAGAGGCTGTCGCTCGGTTTTGGAACATAAGCATGTAACATGCCCTAACATTGTGTTCGTTGTTTATTGCTATTTTAGCATTAGACATACGAAATAAAGACACTTCGTATCAACAAAAATTGAGTATATTAATATAAAAAAATAATGAGATGCATTTTCTTTGCAATTAAAATAATAATTGACTTAATAACTTAATTATAATTAACTTGATGCATATAAATTTAACTGCATCGTTGGACGAGTTGGTTGCAAGCGCAAGTACTGATCGAAATATCCTGGGTTCAAATATTGGTTGAGGCACTCCTGAATATTTCGAATTTTAATTTTCTAGTAGTGGCTCAGAGCTTGCATATGTGCCCGGTGTAGGGCAATAAACGTACTACCTATTTTACGGGTATATTGGGACGTAAACTTAACTGGTGAAACGTGGGAGTGTACTACATTATTCTGCCTAATTCTTCGCTGATTATAGTGGTGATAGAAAAATATCAGTATAATCATATAACATTGACATATTATTTTATAATGTCTATTAATATTATAATATAAATTTTCTAATATTTAAATTATTAATATTATTATGGGCATAACCCCTCATTGAGACGGCGGCGCCCGTGTGAATTGCACACTTTGCACTATAGGTTAAGCCGCCCCTGCCTAAGGCAAGCGATATACGCGAAAACGCAAATTTTATACATCTATCCAATTTGCATGATTAAACCAACTAAATTAATTATTATATACGCTTAGTACTTACATTATTTTTCTATTACTTGTCAAAATGTATAGGTACATGCTATTTATTTTCGAAATGTGTAGATACTTCTTGTTCATTTTCAAAATGTATAGATACTCATTGTTTATTTTCGAAATGTATACATGCTGTTAATTTTCGAAATGTATTATACTTGTTGATTATTTAGTTTGAGTAGTTGAAACTATGTTCTATAGTTCCAACCTGAAGTCCACTCTGCAGTGTTATATATTCCTGAGCCAGCGTGCAGAACAAGGCACGAAAATCAGTTAATGATAAATGGGAAGGAAATTTTTATCTTTTTTTTTTAAGTTCTCAGGATCTTTCGTTTTTCTGGTTCTCGAGTTCTCTCTTTGAACCTGTTTTTATTAATAATTAGAATTAATTAAGGTCGAACCCTGGTGTACCTACATCTAGCTAAACCACTTTTTAAAATCTACCTTAAAAAGAGTTAAATGACGGGTAAGTTTGTTGTATTGGAATAATGTACGCAGGATACACTAGTATATAATGTACTGAAATATATTTTTATGTATTGCAAATTATAATTAACAATTGTTTATCAATTAAAAGATTTCCCTGCGATTTTTTCCTTCATCGTTTAACTATTTTCCTTATGAATTTAATAAATAAATAATTGAAAAGTGCGATTATTTTAAAACAATCACTATTATATTTAACCTTATTTAATGCAATATTGTGATTATCATCCAAAGATGTGCATACTTAAAAATCGCCACGCAAATATCATTAAAAGATATGGTTGGTATGAGTAGGTTTTTCAAATGTAGTGTCTCAATGTCTCACCCGCCCGTCTATATGCACATGTGTGGTGTCCCCTAGTATTGTGTAGAATTTATTAATACAGAAATCATTCGGCGAGCCTTTGTTTTGTTATCTGATATGACATTGAGGTCGTCGAGCAAACAAGAAGAAATGATTATTTTTAATTGTAACAATTATTATCTTACGTCAGCTACGTAAATGGATTATGGATTATGGCTAGATATCACTTATACTTTGACATCTAAGTAGAAAATTAAACGAGTAGATAACTTGATTATTTATGCAAGACCCAAGCATTGATCTTTCTGGCTTTGGTTGATATCTATCTAGGCAATGAAAAGTTAGGTTATTTGCTTTTCATACATTTGATTCCTCTGCCTACCTTTTCGGGGATTACACACGTGAAGTTATGTTATTTTTTTCTTACATTTGATTTGAGATATGCTGAGTTTTCGTACCGTACGTTTGAGTGATCACGAAAGATCATAGATGATTGTCTCTATTCTTAGATAGTTTAAATATTAGAAAAGTGGCTGATAGCGGTTGGATGAAGAGCTGAAGATCGAGCTCAGTGGCGTGCCATTGAACAAGCCTATGTCTGGCTGTGGACTTGAATTGACTGATAATGACGATTTTGATGATCCTGATTGTGGTTTGGTGGTGGTTTCGATTTTCACCCAGAACAAATATTTGTTTCATGTGCGCGAGTATTTTAGTACCTGAACGTGAAGTTATCTATTTGTGTATGTTTTTCAAAATGCATGTCATGTAATTCAACAACATTTATTCCATTACATATTCGACCTATATAGAGATCGGACCAACGTGTGTGAACACCACGATTATTATTAGTGATATATGCAGTTTCTACTAAAAAAAATCCGTTTTTTAACATGTGAGTAGTCAAAGCAGCTTATTCATTTTGCTAATTAAAATAGTAACTGTTATAATAAATAATTCGTCCTATTTGAAAGTTAGTCAGTTATCTCAGCGGATAGTGGGGTCAGGGCTTGGATGTAAACTATAAAAATGACTTGGAACAGATAAATAAGAAAAAACGTCAATAATATTTATTGTTCAATTTCAATATAATTATACATTGTTGTATTTACTATTACACTTTAACATGTGTTTTATTATATTTTTATTCAATGAGCGAACAGGTGGTAAGTTGCTAATGTTGCAATTGTCAACTGATTGAAATGAAATTCAGTTCATTTCGAAGGCAATACTCCATTCAATAGTTTATTCTTTTTGGTACTCTCAAGATTGACTCTCGAGCTATGTGGTACGTTTCTCTTGACTTATTTTATACCCAAATTTTATTTATCAACGCTGAAAAGAATATCGCATGTACCGAAAAGAGTAACATTGATGTTACGTTACGCTGAAAAGAGGAAATCGAGCAGAGAAATTAATGATTAAGAAAGTGGTATTGGAAATGTGTGTTCAAAATTCTTTAAAACAAGCATAAAGCCTGCGATTGTCGAAGGGATGGTAGACCATACTTATGTTCTTATCGAAGAAACCCTACATAACGAAATGTTGTAGCGGGAATATTTCTGTAGATATACATATATTCGTAGTGTAGATATTTGTAAATTTTTGTCGGTAGTTGATTTGCCTTTGCTTTATCGGCATGTGGTTAAGTAAAGATTACTAATAAATATTACTAACATCCACTATAACTAATCATGAATAGCAGAATTACTGGTGCCCATAAAATTCAAAAAGTTCATCACCCATTGATAAGAAATATGAACCAGTGAACTATGTTAACGATAACCTTGCGGAATGTATTATCGAGAGGAATATAATTAATAACATGTGCTTCTTATGCGTGCAGGATAATCATGATGAGGTTACGACAGATGCTCATAAAACTTTTCGAATTGTAACACTAGGCGCAGTATACATTTCATCAATACTGAAAATAGTAGAATAAAATCTGGATTAAATAAAACAATGTGTGTCCTTTGTATGTCAATACGTGCATCCTAGAGGACGTAGAGAAGGATGGGATGTATCTGTAGCATAAGTGATGACAAATGATTGTACTATTCTCCATTCGGGGAAACTAATGCGTGATTTTATATTCTGTTACTAAAAATAACCAAGCTCTCTCTGTTGTCAAATATCCATTACAATTTCTTAAAGTACCTACACTGACCTCTAACCTTATTACCCGCTGATTTTAGACTATTGGCACCTTTGCAAAGGTGACCTTTAAAGAGTTGGATAGTAAGTGTTAGGGTAAATTAACCCACACGTAACATACGACAATCAATTCCATTAAATAGGACAAGTCAATAAGCACTTACTCCTGAAGAATTAAATTATTTTAGATAGCCATATAAAAATAAGCTTGTATGAATCGTAACTTCATTTATTATCTCTTGGTTCGCCGCAACTTGAAGTACATAAAATATCGAGGTACTTAATGTTCCGGGTTTCTGGTATTGTCAATATTATCAACCCTTTATAAGGTCCACTGTTGGAAACCTTCTTCTTATATATTTCTATAATATTCTTGAGAAACAGTTCAATTCTTCCAGGTCCACGAAGCATGCAATTTAATTTATACGGAAATATTTGCGCATCACGAATGTAGCGTTAGCAACTACTGCAGAGTTAGATGCAGTATAAACGGTGTTACGTTTATAAGTGTTGAAGTACCATTGCGTGGTTTAAATAACACGTTCTGCAGTTTTGACGTAGTTACCTACACATGTTTGTGCTCAACCTTCATCCGCGTTCGCCCATGATTCTTATCTTTATTGTGATAACCATATGACATGTTATACGCATTAAGACTGTTATCACCCTCTAACAACTTTGTTATAATAATATATTTGAATTCGCGATAAAATTAATATCCGTTGTGGGAATACGATTCCTTGCAAAATGCCATTAAATTCACTTCGAAACTGTAAGAAAAAATTTGAATTCGGCTAATTGTAAGCTTCCTTTAACGGGTTAAGCCCATAATCCCATCGCTGGGTACGTGAACTGTGCATCACATCATTCTCGTACCGCCTTCGCTCCTGCCTTAAGGCGGCCACGGCATTTAACTGTGCCTAGACAAGGCGCGACATGCTTCGATCTGCCAGCGCTATTTGCAAACTGATTACCTTTAGCTAAATATCCACTTTACCACCAACAAGCAGTATACTAAGACTTTAATGACTGCTATGTAATTTAAACGCATAATTTATTTAATTTATTAACAAGATAACACATACAATTTTGTCTAATTATACGTGCTTAATTTTATTAGGACCTAAAATTATGCATAATTTAAGCCTTATGCCTTCTAAACAGCGTCATTCTGTTCATTCTTAGCCAGCAGACCACTTTGTCACTTTCGCTTATAATTACATAGTGTATAATAATATATAACAGTAATAGAAATTATAAATAAATTTAGTAATCTAGATTATTTCAGGTGGAATATTAGGATTAGTGGGGATCTCTTGGGTTAGCAGATGTAATAAATATCTGAGAATAATCTATAAAATCTCAGTTATCATAAATATACGAAGGTAAAATTCACCACGTGCCTTTATCAATGTCTAACCATCTAACGATCTAGCCTTGCGCAGATTAAATGTGGGCTCTCTTTATAGATAATCTTTTTAAAACTTTCCATTTTTAATTTCACATAATACAATAAAGTACCATTAGCTTAAGATGCTGCAAAAGATTAAATAAACATATCGTAATAGAAACGTACGCACACATACACACACCTTTAAAATTCTCTGCAACGCTCGCACTCTTAAATAATCCTTACCCTCTCTAATCTGAGAGAATCTTATCCGCGCATTTATTAAGTAAATAACGATAAGAATGTTTATAAGATTTCTTATGATATTTTAAGTTAGTAGGTATCTACGAGTAAGTACTCAGAAGACAAATCAGTGTGTCTATTTAAATATGACTAAAAGCTAGATGCTGTTGTTAAATCATTATTAAAACAAATGTTAAGTAATGATTAAAAAAAATTAAAAATAATACACAAAAATTCCATTTTAATTAGCAGCTAAAGCGAAAACGACAATGACGTGAGGTATACGCTCGCCCGCCGACTGAACGATGTTATTGGCACTGGGAACAACGACTTCTGTAGCAATATCTTGATTTGCAAACATATTTTCTTCATTTTGAAATTCTTTCTTGTTCGTCTACAAATGTTACAAGGTAAATATGATAATCAATAATAATAAATCCTCTTCAAAAGGGTTCCGTGGACTCGGAATATCTCTCCCTTAAGATCTAATGAATTCGCAGAATTTGCCCGAAGCCTTGTTACTATAATTTATAGTTTGCGGCACCTTTCTTACAATTCGATCAATTGTTAAATATAGGCGACGTTTTGGGGAATCTCTCTACGTGCAAGGTCTGGAAAAGTTAGTGAATTCTATCTTGATTTATTGCTACGAACCAACACAGTTCTAATAAGTAATCTACCTGAGCTTGAATATCTCCTTGGTCGAGTATGTAGTTACAAGTACAAGTACCACACGAGAGTTCCTGAGTTCGATCCCTATGTCGAATGTCGAGAAACCCCATAGGGGTTTTATAACTTGTAATACAGTATCAATAGCTTGGGATAAAAATAAAATAACATAGTGGGAATCTACTGCACTACTCTGCCTACCTCTTCGGGGATTACAGGTATGATCTTACGTTACATCTAAGAAAATATTCTCAAAAATGACAGATTGATATTCGAATAATTTATTAGTATTAATCAATCATTAGTATTCCTTAGTTGATACATTTTGGAAACCAGTTCTACAACTTTTTTACCTCCGGATGTTTTTACAAATTGTTTTTCGGTGAATTAAATTATGGTTGAAAACAATTAAAGTTAATTAAAAAACCTGCCAGGTTTTTAATCGATCGTGATTTAATGAAAATGAATATTATTCTGCTACTTATACGGAATGATAATTAATTGTTGTGATATTATCAATTACAATTAAATTCACAAGAGACAGCTAGACGCAATTGTTTAACGTGGAATTTCAGTAATTGTTAACTTGCTTGCTATGTATGAGATCTATTGTAACTTCTGTTATTTGTAAAACCAACTCCATGTTATTTGTGCGTCCAAGTTTGTTTCTTCCATACCTGTCAAAAATTTTGGAAGCCTGTGTATACTAACAAATATCATGCAAAATAACCTACTGAGTGCATATCAGTCTGGGTTCCGTTCCGGTCAAAGCACCACCACTGCACTAATAAGTAACGGATGATATTCGAAGAAGCATGGAACATAAGAAAGTGACAGTGCTATTGCTTGTTGCTTTTTCTAATGCTTTTAACACAGTCGACCACGAAATCCTTATTTCGATCCTGGCTTATTTGCGGTTTTCCCCGACGGCCTTTGAATGGTTTTCAAACTATCTTCGTGGCCACCGCCAAGCAGTCTGTTTAGAGCCTCAATGCTCGGAATGGGCTGATCTTGACACTGGCGTGCCACAAGGCGGTATACTCTCTCCCATTATGTTTTCTATCTTTATAAACTCTATTACTTCCATTGTCAGTTGTACGTACCATCTCTACGAAGACATCCTGCAATTATATTTGGAAAGTGACATAAACTGTCTTGACGCAGTACAGTATGGTCTCGTTGGAAAGGCACTTCATCCGTACACAAAAACTAAACTCGACTCGACTTATAAACCGATTTAATTTTTGTTTACGGATGAAGTGCCGTTCCTACGAGACCATGCTGTACTTATACAAACTAAGAAAATATTTTATTAGAGATAATAAATACAAGTACTTTTTTATTCTGTATCTGATTGTAAAGTGCATTTTTACGTGTATACATATATTGTTTATCAGCTGTCAGGTTATAATAACTCCGGCTCCGACTACTTTAAGATCACACTGCCTTGTGTAGAGATGTTTCAATATATTATTAGACATTATTATTATATGCAAATCACCTAGTGATTTGTTAGAATTTTGGTGGAAATATTGGACGAGAGCCAACGCGTCAAAACATTATAACCAATTCTAGCGTATAATCAAGGTAATTAATCATTTTTTCCCAATGTAGAGTATTATATATAATGTTCGGGTTTGAAATGGTGTGATAGTGTGATGGTGTGACCATAGGTATATTATAGGTAGAATAGGCTAGCTATAAACGCGTATGTAATTGAAAATGTCATGTTGATAGAAAGAGAAAGAAGATGCATTTTGTATACATGTAATCGTCCCTGCTTGGTCTCTTCAGTAATTAACGCGCAAACTTGCTAGCGAATGCAATAATTTAAAGAGAGAAATGAGTATGAGAAAGGAGTCATTCTCTTTCTGTCCCTCAATCAACAAAACGAATTTTGTTTTGCTGGCCTGCTCTGCGCGTATAAAACCTTTATAGATAAGCCACAATCAGATACCAGACGTTTCTCGTTATCTCTTTCTCTTCCATGCCACGGGTCTCAGCCCAACGAATTACAAGTATACCTGCTTCCACTCGGATTGCTTTTCTCTTCATTTAGTCTTTTGACTTCCATATGAAAAAATGAAAAAATATTTTATAATATTTATGTTTATGGGTTTTTTAATTAACAATCCATTTAATTAGTTCCTATTCGCATTGGAATGTCATAAATACGCAAATATTTATTTTTATATCATTTAAGCCAGGTCCCATGCGGGATAGGCAGAAGCCAAATAAAGATGACCTATGTAATCGTTAGACTATAGGGAAATCACTGATGTTACAGTTATTCTTGTTAATAAACATGTTCAGTGAGTGAATACGTGAATTAATAGTTTCTTCTCCTTTAGTTCTTTTATAGCGTGACAAACCGAATTCGATCGGTATTCATTCTCGTTTATTCGATAGTATTGTAACGCACGGGTCGTTACAGGTTGTTACGAAATCATGTAAGAGGTGCTTAATAAAAATGCGAATAAAAAATATAAAATATTAGCAACGATCAGGAAAAAAGTCAAGTATTTTTTATTTATATTAATGGGTTTTAAAGACGACTAATATTTATTTCATATATTAAAAATTCGTCTTGAATGATATGTCTAATGAGAAAAATGCTAATAAAGCAGAACATGTTTGTATAAATCATGGCCGATTTATATAATGTATGGTTTTATTCTAAATGTAAATGTAAGGTACTCGGATGAATAAATACTAGTTGTTACCTGCGGCTTCGCTCATGCTGCCGTGAAAACGAGAGATTTCTACTATGTATATATAGATCGTCTTAACTAGTGAAACATGTGAGTGTGCTTCACTCTTCGGGGATCACAAGCGTAATGTTACGTTTTTAAAAATAAAGTTTTTATTGCGCTTAATTTCGTAGAAACGGTTAAATACTATGCGTTACCAACGAACAAGCATCTAAAAGTTAACATTACGAGTACTTCAAAGATCTGTATCATGGATAAGAAACGAAAACGTAGATATTCGTACGAAATCGTTTGTATGTCGAAATAGTGTATCGGATCTTTAAGGCTAGAGATATTTGGGAATCGGTGCGTCCTGCCTACCCCACCAGGGTCCTGGCCTAATTATAATAATAATAATAATTTATCACTTTTGTACGATATGTAGCGCTTTTCATGATACGTGTGTTCACGTAACGTGGCATGACTGCCTTGTTCGTGGTATTGATCGCAAGAGCGCCTGCCATTCGGGAGGTCCTGAGTTCGAATCCCGGGTCGCACTATTGGAGCTATCTAAAATAAATTTTCTAGCAGTGGTTCAGCATCTATATATGTAGGTACATGTGTATCGCAATATACTCACCTGCTTTTCCATACTGGTACGTAAACATAAACGTGGGAGTGTATTACAATCTGCCTACCTCATCGTTTCTGCTTCAAGTGTTCCAATTTTAAAATAATCTTAACTTTTCATAATGTTGATTGTACGAAGATTTCAAGACGAAGTCATTGCTTGTGAAAGAGACAGCCAACACTGTGTTGTGTGTGTGTGTGTGTGTGTGTGTGTGTGCGTGCGTGCGTGCGTGCGTGGCTGCGTGCGTGCGTGCATGCTTACGTGCGTGCGTGTGTGTTATTATAATTAAAACCATTATTACGCCTATTTTTTAACTACAAACGTAGAAGTAGGAATGTTTCGTTTTTGTTTTCTCAATTGGATACAAGTATATTAAAATAAGTGTATAAAATGCGTGTACATGGTGTGCCTTGAGGCAGGCTCAGGCGAAGCATGCATACAAGTAAAAGTAAACAATGAAAAAAATGTTATGTTTTATTATAATAAAAATACATTACATTAATAATGCATAATATATTTTTCATAATGTAACAGAATCAATATTGTATTACGATAATGAAGAATAGTATTTTTATACGAATATAAACGACTAGAATTCGGCCACATTCCCGCCTGTTAATAATCAAAGATACATTATAATATGTCCAGAAAAAAACGTATTTATCCTTGCTTTGGAGACTCCTAGATCAGATTCCTCGCAGAACGAAAGTCCTAAGGCGACGGAAAGATTTGAAACGATTTACATATATCAAGAATAACATCGGTCGCAGTCCAGTTGCCAGACGCAGTTGCGACGGATGTCCAAGAATGTCCGTTCTCTGGTGTGCATGTCTCCAGGAGAGTAATCTGACTTTATTATTCATATCGCATCATCAGCCCGTCATTTCACTGATGGAAGTGACCTGAGCTGCTTTAGTCCGTAATAATCATTATTATTTATTATTAAATATAATTATAGTAATCGGTACATTTTTAAGAGACCTTAGAGCAGCTTTATAGTTATTCCAGATACATACTTACAGCGTTACATAACAACACTCAATCATTATAATTGTACTTTTTTTATTACCCAGTAGTAACACTATGCAAATATCCACTTAATCATATGTCACCCAATTCATGTTAAGTCATCAGCAAGATATATCTAGGACTAGCTGTGCCCGCGGCTTCGCCCGTGTGGAAATCAGCTCTTACGTTAAACAGCAGCTACCAGCAGCAGCATAGCAACAGCTATTACGTAAAAAAGCAGCTATTGACACTGTCGCCCTCCCCCGCCTCACCGCGGCGTACGCTGCACGCCCGCGCCATGCGCGCTTATTATCATTATATGTTATTTTAAAAACTTTAATCAATCTTTATATATTGGTTGAAATGAAATACTGTCAAGGGCGATTATGTTTACAAATAAGTACCTGTGATAAATAACTCATTCATTTGGATAAGGATTAATATCATGTTTATTAAAACACCTTCGCAAATAATGTATTATTTAAGAACTAATTTGTTAACCATAAAAATGGTTATAGTGGGTTAACGTTAAAAGCTAGACATGTCATTGTGCTGTCGCGGACTTTTATTTAGAACTTTTAGAGGGAAACAATTGTGTAATAAATGATTTTTAAATAACTTTCACCGTTTATTTAGCGCACGCAAGGAAAGCTCTAAATTTTGCCGTTGTCGCAATATTTTTATATTTTATTTTTATCTTAGCGTGATGTTATATAGCCTATAGCTTTCCTCGATAAATGAGCTATCTAACACTGAAAGAATTTTTCAAATCGGACCATATTTGTGGAGATCTGATCTCGGATTTCGGAGAATCGGATATTTCTTGACATTAGCGCGTTCTAACTATCAAACAAACTCTTCAGCTTTATATTATTAGTATAGATGTGTGCGTCACTAGCAATGCCAGTCCGCCTCGCACCGGCCCGCACGGCTGCCGGCGACGCCCCACGCCACACGAAGCAGATACAACACGCTATTTGTATTTCATTGTATATGTCATCGTATCGCTTCAACGTCGCTAAATTTGGTTCAAATTAATATTGGATAGCATTTTCCGTTCCGTTTATTCTACTGCCTACTGAAATTGTCGCACATAACATTAGTCGAATTGGATTTGTAAAACGAAAATTATGTCACGATTAATGTTTTGCTTTTAAGACCACGCTTCATTTACGAGCCCCGTTATTACCTTACAAACCTTATAATTTTATTTGGTTAAAGGACAAACCAATATAATTCATGTTACTTTAACAGATGACCTATCGTTTTTAATAACCGTCAGCTTATTATATACAATATATAACGAGCGTCCGGTCTCCTAGGCTTGACTAAGTCCCCGTGGCGCGCACTCAGATCATAAACGCGACAGGAAGCCCCTTCTTCTGAACTTTCAGGCAGCACGCTTGGTTTCGTTTCACAAAGGAACGGATGTGTGTATGTCCTTTATACTTAAGGAGGCATAGAATGAAGCGAAGCCTTCATATACCGAGACACGCGTAAGTGTTCATAGCAATAGAACAGTTTAGTATAACAATAAGATAGAAATAGGATGTAAATGTTTAATGCAACTTTAACGTAATGCCAGTACAGTAGTACGGAGCAACGCCGAGCTCCAGGACATTGCATCAGTTTGTTCGGCCTTCCGCTGTGGCAGCTTAGCGGAGCTCGAACTTCGTACCGTAGCGAAACGGTCTCATGATTTATCATTCATTTGTAAATATTTAAAAGAGATACTACATGTATATGTACGTACAAACACATTTCATTGGTTAATTTTCAAACTTTGAGATCACATTATGATATTTAAAGTCTACTCACCACGCTTTATACTTCACATGTATAGTAAACTATAAAAACGGCAACGTATAACGATTCGTAAATACAGCCTTTTGAATATTGCTTTATTGTCAATATAATAAAACAATTTTACATTGATACAACGTGTGCCCCCACAAGAGGAACTATTACATGGCGCGAGTTAGCCATATCACTAGATATAATTACCTCTGCGCTAGTTCGCTGCACTGCAGCACGTCTGCGGCATCGTGCTGCGCTGGTCAGGCGCCTACGTGCACCCTCGCGGCGTGCCTCCATTACTGAACTACCATTAACTTATTACGTCAGTGCTGTAAGGGTCCGTAGTGTGTTTGCCACCGGTGTGCTCTGTCCACCCCGTAAGGAGGGATCTAGCACGATATTATTATACAAACCATTTCTGTATATTATGAAAAATTTTATACAGCTACTATAATATAAATCGTCTGAAATGAACTCATAAGCCATTTTAACTGTACATCGGATTAATTGAAACGTACGTAATGTCGGGCGCGGAGCGCGGCGCGTGTGCCGCTGTGCGCTGCTAGCATTTACTTGGAGCTGTAATCGCTAAAGAGAATGGTAGTTTCCAGCCAAATTCAAAAAGCTGTTGAAATTGTAGGTAAAGCGCGGAGTGCACGGACAAAGTTATCGGATTTAACGTTTCGCTCGTTCCACTTTTGTCTTCGCTTCGGTTCAGGAGAATCTCATTTGCCAAGAAGTGTTTGCATTGCCCACACGTTGCAATTCGAATATGGGTCGGCCGTTACCGAAGCTGTTTTGTGAAAATCTGTACATATAACGTAGCAAACGTTAAATTGTACTTCATTTTAGATTTACTTTCATTATATGACACACTCGCGTCCGGCGACGAATCATGGAACACGGCGCTGATGGAAAACGGATGCGATGCCTTCAGGTAGATTCGTTGCCATCTTGAATACCTTCAAAACACACTTCGGTACCGTGGTATGGGCGGCGGGGTGTGTTTATGGCTCCAGGATCTGGCATTGTGCGACAGGATCGGTAGCTCGTTATCTGAGCTATAAAGATGACCTCGAAGGCATAGTACGTAATATCATGCCCTTAATCTCCGAAGAGATCGGCAGAGGAGTATAGTACCCGCCCACGTTTTATCAGTTACGTTTAGGCTGCACTATGGGAGATAGGTGGTGAGCCTATTTCCGTGTATCGGGTACAAATCTAGATTCCGAGCCACTATCTGGACTCGAGAAGTCAACTACGGAATGTTGAATGATTGTATAAATAACTAGAATTTAGTTTTCGATAGAGAATCAGAAGCATTTCGTAGTTAGTAATAACGTTTCAGACTGTTAATTTACGAAAGAAAAATCGTGCGTTATTACGCTTCTTATTAAGTCTCTAACGAACATCATTGCCATGAGCTCTTAAAATGTACAAATGTTGCCCAGTAGCCCCACGGATATGAAGTTCAGGTGGGATTCGGAGCGCGACGGCTGGTGGCCCTCTACTCCCCGCGGTTTCCGTTTAATGAACTGAAAGCCTGGCACTGTGCGGGGTGAGCGCCGACATTTTTAGGCAAGGGTCGGGTTCGGCCACAGAACTATTATCGTGAATCACATGACTTTACCGATGTTTGAGAATTTGTAACGCAATGGTTCAGTTCGGTCTTTTGTATTATTATTTTCCAACAACATTATTTCTACGTGTTCGTTGCAAATGCGACTGCCGAACGACAGGTCCCAGGTTCGATTCCCGAGTCAAACACTACAAAATTTTCTAATTTAGATTTTCTAGGAAAGGATCGGAGTCATGTGTCCGATACATGGCAATAGGCTCACCACCTATTCCATAGTGGAACGTAAACGTAACTGGTGAAACATGGGTCCTCTTCGTAGATACCAAGCGTGATGTTACGTTTTAACTTTTTATGTGTCATGCCTTAAACGAAATAAAGATTATATTATATTTGACTGCCTCGTTGGTCGTGTGGTTGCAAGTGCGACTGCAGATCGGGAGGTCCGGGGTTCGATTCCCAGGTCGAACACTACAAATGAACTTTTCTGATTTAGAAATTTTCTAATTTAGAAATTTTC
>DWEJ01000210.1:0-19356 GCA_018245835.1 Mysoria sejanus stolli | reverse complement strand
CAGGGCGCAATGGCGCTCTTTGGGGGAGGCCTATGTCCAGCAGTGGACTGAGATAGGCTGATGATGATGATGATGATGATGATTTTATAGTATTGTATATTCCAGATTCTAACACGTGTCATCAAATAATAATTACTTCCGATTAAAAATAACATGAAAGGGTCACTAACAAAAAGATATTCCTTTAATGCTAAATTCTATTTTATTATTCAAGAAAGGACACTTTTAGGATTTTATATCTTGTCGGCATATATGGAATATTCCAGAAAGGTTTACAGCTTTATATTTATTTTTTTACGTAACATCACGCCTGTAATAGCTGTAGAGGTAGGCAGTGAAGTGTATGACACTCTCACATTTCACCAGTTACATTTACGTCCTAGTATGGAAAAGGTGATAAGCCTATTGCGCTACATCGGACACATATCTTAACATCGATCTACTGCTAGAAAATCTAAATTAGAAAAATCTAATAGTGCCCGACCCGGGATTTGACCTTCCCGATCGGCAGTCGGGTTAAGACGATATGACTTATCAGCGAGACAAATTAAGAATATTTAGGGTAATTTTAAACAACTAACATTACATACAGGTAGGATTAGCTTAAACAACTAAACTAACGTTACATACACAGGAATGTGGCGGAACAGGTAATAAAATTAATTAATAGTTTTGTATCTGTATATTATGTACCTATATTATTTTGTATAGTCAAACAAACAGGACGCCGATCGATGATCAGAATTATTAAGATGGCAACCCTAATCACCAGCAAACTTTTTATAATGGCGGATGCGCTTGCGTGATGCCGGGTTCGTGTTATTATTACTAATAATTTGGCTCCTATTAGTGTGAATTTGTACTGTAATCGATTTTACAAACAATATACTTGATTGGTAAGTTGCAAATTCCCTTATATTAATTATATTGTAGCATACATTTCGAAAACAAGTTGTGTAAGATAAACAAGTAGGGTGTAAGGTTTCGTGAATTTTCCATTCTAACGCCATGCTTCATGGCGCGTTTCGGTCATATAGATGTATATACCGTTATGTTGCTATCGATGTAAAAGGGTGGGAAATTGCTAATAAATGAATATTTTGGTAATTTTGTCATGTTTTCGCGGGTTTCTATCTTTGTCCTTGAGGTGTGATAGGCGCCAAATCGTACTTATGTCATATATTATAGGTATATGTGTTAGGCAGGAAATTAGTTGAAGTAGCCATTGTGAATTTTTGAATCACAAATGTGGGCACTCTTACAGTAATATAAGAAATGGTGGCACAGAAAAAAGGTCGTGGTGCTAAGAATCAGGCGGCTGGGAAGGCCAAGCAAGCTACCAACCAACCAGAAGAACTATTAGACGCAGAGGCGCCCGAGGCGATGCAAGAAGAAGACAACGGTGATCCGGCGGCAGAGCAAGGTGATGAGATCGCGCCTGATGACTCCGCCGAAGTGCAGGAGGGCGACACGCAGGATGATGCCGGAGAATCCAAGCCCGAAGACCAGAAAGAGGAGAAGGTGGAATCTGGTAAACTGCTCGTGGAAAACCTACCGTCGAGCTACCTTTTCAACTACCAGGAGAAGCTTAAGGAGTTGTTCTCCAAGCATGGAGAAGTTAACAACGTCAAGTAAGCCCCAGTCACATGGCACTAATTTTATCTTATATGTATTTGCTAACATTCAAATATCTTCAGTCGAGATTGTTGATAGAGTTGAATTTTGAACTTTTGATTTGGAATTTATTCAAATTAATAAAATGACATGTGAAATGTTCTGTAGTGCAAGTGGCACTCAGACTGTGATTGTGGAACGGAGTATTAACAAGAGAAATTTTCTTTCTTTTTAGACGTGGTCCAATCATTGTTACTGAACTGACCACAACTCCGACATTATCGGCAATAGTCGAATTCAAAAACAAAGACTCTCTGGATAAGGTAAACAAATGTTTATTAACATTTTATTTTATAATTTAAAAAATTATTAGATAGCTAATTTAGATTATAATGTCTTCATTGGGTGTTCCAAGGAGACTTACTGTTTAAGGCTAGACATTTTCCAAATTTTAAAACCCTTATGTACAGTATGAATGACTATTTGAATGTTTCAAACAGCTGGTCTTCTACTACTGTTGAGAGTATTTGGATATTGTGCAATATTTGCTCTAGTAAATGTAATATGAAAATTTCACATGATATGATGCTAAGGTAGTAGATCGGCTAACTTATTTATTTTTAGATCTCCTATTGTTTGTATATTTATTTCACACAACACATACACCATGCACTAGCTGTGGTAACCCACTGGGATTTAATCATAAGTACCATCCGTAAACCTTATGATTTGATCTTAATTATTATTATTATACTATTACACCAGGCCCTTTACGGGGTATGTAGAAAGCTCCAAGTGACATAAATCTTTATTTATAAATCTCACATGCTCTTTCACTACATTTATCACTCTTTCTAAAAGAGCACTGGTATCACACATAACAATATATGCATAAAGTTAAGATTAGTTAATTAATCTTGGGATTCCATAATTAGTTTTGGGTTATCACTGCTATGTGATAAATTTTTACTTTATTGAAGTTTTGTTCATACAAATGATGCCAGTGATGACCATGTTGCTGTTTGTGTATAAATTTTTACATTGGCTTTGTTGTGTGAACAAGAACTTGATACCATAGTTTTTTACCAGATAAAAATAACATTCAAAACAATATTTACACTAACATGTGATTTCTTATATTCAAAGGTAAGTTAATAAAAAGTAACGAATTATAATTATGTGATTGAAAAGGACACAGTACAAATTTTTTGCAGTGTTTTCACTGTTGAGAGGCTATATGTGTATAAGTACTTGTCTTTATGGCTATGTAAATATATGAATTCAGCTGTAAACGGTAGAAGAATGATTGTTGTAAAAAATTTTGGACATTTTAAAATGTGGCAGTGTTGATACTGTGACTGCGACATGAGATTCGTGTGATTTAGATTTACGCTCGTGTCATAGAAGGTGACGTACATGTAAAAATTCCATAGCGCGAGTCTTCAGGCTATTAACTCCTCGTATCTCACTACAATACCTAACCAAAGTAGCTTGCAGGTCAATCTTGTTATCATTCGTTTATAATAAGATAATGGCGATTTGCGGAAAAACAACCGTCAATAAGTAATTTAATAAATAAATAACCAATGAATAAATTATTTTATTCACTTTGTCATTACTGTTTGACATTTGTGTATAGTTATCGAAGTTTTGAATTACGCACGGCTCACGAGACTAGTGCGCGAATTCAGTGAAGTGCTAAATGTTTTGTACTTGAAACAATGTTACTTCAGTGTCAGGTTGAATAAAGATCGCGTATGAAAACAAAAAATAGTATTAAAATGTTTGCATTCAAATTAGTAAACAACTACGTCTACTTCGATCATTGATGTTGAAGCGCGAAGATTTACGTATTGTAGTTGTTTATGTATTGTAGTGATATTTCTTCGTAGCTACGCCAAAGCGATGGCGGTTCTTAACGTGTTTTGGTCAAATATTGACAGGCGGTAGGTTTGTAATAGACACCAAATATTATTGTTAGTTTCAAATCGTACCGGTCTTTATATTATTCATATTACTCCTTTGGCATAGACGTATTACGAAAGTGCCTAAGCTCCGAAGAATGAGTTTAAACAGGTGATGAGATTGACACGACTGGAAATGTATTTTTTTTTGCTATAACTGGTCATTAAAATTCTACTATGAACTGCGAAATTGTCGTACGCACACCTAAAGTGCAAAAATTCGTTACACAAACCATTGACCCCTGCGGTAGCAAAAAATGTGGTCAACGTCAGGTTGGACTTAATTCCGGTTCTGTGGTCGGATATGAATAGGCAGTGATGCCTACTGAGCGTGTGCTGCTGCGGCATAGAAACCTGTAGGGTAAATGCTAATGGGTTGGGCCCGCAGGCACTGGCCGAGGAGGGCACGGTGCTGGACGGCAGCGCCATCTCGGTGGCGATCGAGTCGCGCGCCGAGACCGCCGTGCTGGTGGGCGTGCCGTACGAGGCCAGCACGGACTACGTGCGGCTGCTGTTCGCGCAGTGTGGCGAGGTGGCGCACATTCACGAGTTCAGCAAGACTAAGTACAAGATATGTGAGTGGAGTTGTTATTACAATTTTCCTTATGTATCCGTAATAAGTTGCAATTTTCCTTATGGTGAGGTAACAGTAATTCTAATATAATTCACATTATCAGAGTTATTTTTTGTTTTTTTATTTGTGGTTAATAAGTGGTTAAATATAGTAGATCGAGTTAAAATGTTACAAAGTCCATAACATTAAACTTAACATAAAAAAATATCATTTTTTTTGTGTGCATACAATGATTTTCTAAATTTCGTCCAGTGCGAGTAACGTTCCACGCAAAAGAAGCAGTGGACAAGGCGCTGAAGCTGGACCGCGAGTTGCGCATCAACGGTTTCCTCGTGACCGTTTCCAAGTACCGCGATGAGGACGAGCAGAAGGCGCATTCCGCTAACGCTAACAAGGTTGGTGCGACTCGCTGGTTACCGTGTCACTAATGGTGTATTAAAAAGGTCCTTACAAAGTCTTTATTAATTAAATTAAAGCGACCTGTGTCGCAGAAGCTAGTCTTTCCAGTCCAGTAAAAAGACAATATTTTTAAAGATCTGTCTTAAATCATACATAAAACAATATATTGTACATTTGTTTGAAATCATGTTTATAGGTTTTGTCAATAAATTAATATTGTATTAAACATAATAGGGAACTCTAAAGCTGAAGGAACTCTAAAGCTAAAAGCATTTAAAATGTAGTATTGTGTGTTTTGTTTTATAATTTTCGTCAAAAATTTGTATGAGCATTGACCTAATTTGATGCATTTAGAGTGTTTTTGTGTCTTGAGCAATTGGTCATGACGATAAGTTCATATGTCTCCGTTAAGATATATTGTTTTTTTCTTGCATCGAAATGTTTATTGATGACATCGCAGGTCTCCGCTACGGGTCATCCGCTAGACCCGTATAGGTATTCAAGGCAAAAAGTTCCCTATGTCCGACACACGTTCGACACCGAGAATACCAATCGATAACAAATATTATTATACATCGCTTTTATAAATTCTTTTGTCTTATATTTATTTCAAACTTTTCTCATCGCATCTTTCGAATCCATTTCAAAATTGTTGTTAAATATAAAAAGGCAATGTAACTCAATTACAAGCAGTTGAAAATATTGTACGCGTGTAAACATGGCCGGGGAAGCTCGCTAGGACGCGACGCTTGGAAATTGACGCATGCGCGTGGTTTGCTCTCGAGTTGTTGGACGACAGCTAGAAATAGAACCGGTAACTTGTTGAGCGCATGCCCGTGTGACCGCGTATGGCGTTTCCGCGAGTGCCCTCGTCGCGCCACGCGTCGATTAACATGCCCCTTCTATAAACAATACGATTTAGTACCACCGAGAGCCTTATATTACGGTGCTGGTGTAATTAATCGTTCTTGAAGGACTCAAATTAAAATGGTTGTAAACGTTTAATAAACTGATTCATTTATCAATCAATACTATTTTCTTAGAACTATCAACTTAATTTAAATGTTTATTATATTATAGCCGCTCATTATTATATTATAAATAATAATATATTTTATCGTAACTTATATTTATTTCGACAGGAAAAAATGTTTCAACAGTGAAACGATAGAAGGGTCGATACGATATGAATATTTATTAACAAATTTACTTCCTGATATATTGTAGCAGTGATAGCCTAGTGGTTTGATATTTGACCTCTCACTCTAGGAGCCCGGGTTCAAATTTTAGCCTGCACCTTGACAGTGTACGTTTTTTTTTACGTTTAAATATCACTTGCTGTAACGGTGAAGGCAAACATCACGAGGAAACCTGTACATCTTAGAGTTCTAAAAAAATGTTATCGTATGAAGTCTGCCTGGCTAGCGTGGTAGACTACGGTCCTAACACTCTTATTCTGACAGGGGACCCATGGGTCAAAATCCTGTCAGAATATGCTCCGCTATGTTCCGTAACGATAAAAGGGTTGAAAAAGAAAATGTAACTACATAGTTTAAAAGTTTTATGTTATGAATCTGGATGTGTTTAAATTTGTTATCAACATAATTATTTCCGTCGGTTCTTAGAACAAGAGACAGCACGGTCAGCAGCAAAACCGTAACAACCAGGCGGCGGTGAACACCAGCAACAACAGTAACGCCTCGCGCTCCAACAACTTCCGTCCGCGCGGTGGTGCATTCAACGCGCGCGGCAACTTCAGAGGTTCCATTCAACATTCATTCATTCATTTATTCGCTCATGTATTTACTTAATTCATTCCCTCACTTATTTATTCTAACCGTTCTACCCGTACTACCCGTTCATTTTGACATTGGACACTTAATGGCTCAAGTTAAATATTGTAGAGGTAAGGAGAACTATCATATATGGGGGACAAGTTGAAAATTTATCAAGCTCTAAGCAGTGAATAATAATAGTTCATAAATTCACCACAATGGCGTTAGCGAGAAATAAGGGATGATGTGAATTGTTTACAACTACTAAACAATTCACGAAAGAGTCATGTTTTGAGTACAAAAATTTAATTTTTTGGTAACTACAATAGTAAATAAAACAGTTATATACAAAACCACAACTACTTAGATAGTCCAAAAATAATTGAGTATATTCCGTCCTATCCTGCTCTAATAATTTTAGCTGCTTTCTTTACTAATTATCTTGTTGCGACAGAAGCGCCACCATTCTGACGGACAAATTTTTAATTCACGAAAGTAGTTCTGTTATCTATGATCTCTGTGCTCTTACATTGGCCCCAAATATGTAAAATAACTTATCAAAGTATGAAAATTCAACTATTTTTGAGATAGTGAATTGCAAAGTAAAGTTCGGTGGTGATAGATCCCGCTAGCAAAACATTTTTATTTAGATTGTTGACATTTAATTTTGTAGTACAAATGTGCATCTTTACCTTATGTCACATTGATTATTTAACTTTCATATATATTTATCCAATGATTATTACAATATTTAGTAACATAGTATATGTCTATCATGTTAAGGTCTGCATGTATCCTATATTTTATGGTATGTGTGTCAGGATCCCGTGGACGTGGCTTCGTGGCCCGCGGCGGCGGCGCATTCCCACGCGGCGGCTTCGCCCCCGTCAACAACTACATGCCACCGCAGGGCTTCATGGGCCGCCCGGTAACAGCCCTCATTACTTTTAACAACCCCTTTGCCACTTTCATTTAATATCTAAAGGCGATAGAATGAGTTTCAATAAACTCGTTTTAATCAATCAATTAATCAATCGATTTGCTCATAATGAGCAATTTGAACTTTAACACTCATGTTAGATGCTGTTATATGGCCTTAAATATTTATCATATAATTATATCACATGTAAGCAGATTATCATCTGTTAGCAGACAATGTGAAAGTTCTATTGTTTATGCCTAAAATGAAATTCGTTTTTCGGTTTTAAGAAATGACATAAACTTGTTTGTTGGCTCACATGGCTTTGATCATTGGTTTACATTGAGTGTGTCAAAATTGTCGAAAATTGCTCACTATATGTGGAATTTTAAGCTTTGAAGCCTACACTAAGTAAATGGAAGTTGTAATAGTTTGATGCAATTTGATGTACTGGGTTTTATGTACTGTAGGTTTTTTAATTTCATTTCCTTAAATAAGTAATTCATAAACAATTTATTATTCTATTATTCCCTATGTGCCACCTATGCCACCCATGTTTATTTTACCCACCTACATTTAACTGTATTTTTTTGCAATGATTTTGTATATGCTTTATATTATTTTTTATTGTCACTGCATGTTGTTCACTTATTTAAATCCAGAAGAAATGAGTGCATAGAAAAATGTGCAAAGAAATGCAGTAAAACGATACAAGTATGATGAGAGACATGAGAAACATAACAGTAACACACTGATAGGGCTGCACACCTCTTTGCCATTAATTTATTCTGTGCATTCTTTTCAGAGCTACCTGTAGACACTAGTACGTACAGTCGATCAATGAATCATTGAAGGTAACTCGACATAACAACATGATATATTTACTATTGCATAATTGGATGTTTGTCTTATCAATTATTATCATTTATTTAGGTTTTTATCACCACATTATTAGCCTAAAATTTGAAATCGTAAACTAAATATCGCATCACAATAAAAAATGTATCATTTCCTTGCCATACTTGCAGGTGGTGTTACCAACCCCAAATTGCCGCTAAAAACATAAAAAATTGATTAGTCTACAAAACATTGTAGACTAATATTGGATTTACTGTATGTTAAAAATCAAGCCAGATTTTATATTAACAGATATATATTGAATTTAAGTACAAAACTCACTACTTTAGAAAGTTATACAACAAAATAAATATTTAGCAGGAATTATTTCTGTTTATGAATCACTGCTCGTGGTCATAACGTTGCTGTATACTATATTATTTTACGTGTAGCGTGTAAAAGATGGCGTTTAATAAAAACAGCAAAATTTTATTATGAAACAGAAAAAAACATTCACGTGTAAGAAACAGTCGTATCTACTGTAAAATAATAGGGTTGGTAATATTGCTTGTGGGGCCGTAAACAGTTGCAAATCACGCTGTGTAAACATAGAGCTATGTAAATATAAGCACGCTTTGTAAATATTGACTTTTAAATATATTTGAAAATGTTGTGATAGAAAAACAGCTTAATTTGTTATGATATTTTTTATGTTTTTCAAACAAGATTTCACGGTGATTACAAGAAAATATTGTACACAAATCAGTAATTAACGGCCGTTGAGGCATTGTATTGTGTTCAGTTGGAACCTGTTCTGCACACCATTTACCAATTTCATGCATGTTAAATCGCCATTTATCCTATGCTAGAAAGTCATACCTTCAACCCACAAATAAACTGTTTTATAACTTTCTCCACATATATGTATTTAGATTTGATTGTTTAGGCAGGCCTTTAAATAAGTATGAATTTTTTAGGTATCAAAAAACTCTTAACATATAATTGATCTCTGTTTATAACAACATATATACAAAACATAATATTATATCCAAATATGAGGAATATTGTTTTAATTCATTTTTAGAAGCAAATCAATAGTAAGATTAATACAATTTCTTAGTATTAGGACTTGGATTATTTTAGCGCCTGTAAGTTAATTTTAAACAGTAACATGTGTAAAATTCAAAATCAACCTTTTTTCCCGTAGGGTGGATATATGAACGACGGGCAGCGGCCAAACAAGCGAATCCGGCAAATGTAATGTTATTGTTAAGATAAGAATTAATATCGTGCGTCGTCGTCCTTATGTTCGTGTGTGTGAGTGTGCAGAGCGTCCTGACAGAGACTACTACAGTGACACGTAACAGTATCAGATAAATCTAGCTAATTGTATTTACTAAGTACATGAAAATTAAATAATTGTAAACTATTGTCTTTTGACAGATAATAAATAATGACTAACAAGGCGTTTTTTATTTGCACCCTTTTGCCAAAAGTTGTTCGTACCCAGCAGCAAATAGTGTTACAAAAAATATGTTAATAGGTATGGTAATTCATTGAAAACTGAATGATAAAATAATGCATATGTTGCGTTTTTTGTAGAATAACTTACATAATTAAGTTTCTGTAAATAGAAAATTAAATGAAGTCAATCAACTCCTAAATTTAAACGGAATAAGTTTGAGACATGAATTCTTTTAGTATTAAATATAAAGAGGATTTTTTAAAATGAATTTCAGTATAAATAAAGATGATTTAATTAATTATTTACGTCTATTATTATATATAATTCTCAGTAACATTTTACCCTTTCTGTAATTTGAATACGCAAATTGAATTTAGCATTAAGATATTGTACATTATATTATTCGTATCACCGTAACAGTAGTTAATAATTACGTTAGATTCCGAGATGCTACATGGCGTGCCCAGTACACTTACTAATGTTTGTGATTTCTACGTGTTCACACGCATTTTGTTGTGGTCTTAACCAAATAAAAAGGTATATATATCGTTAAAAGATGTATACAAGATGGTGCATTGTGGTTTTATTTTTTTTAATATCGACTGAATGTGTCAAAACATCCGCGCGCCGCAATTTGAAAAAGGAATCTAATTTGAAAATTGCCAAGAGTCTTAGATCTCGGGGAGAAATTATGGATAATTTGTTTGTTATATATGATCCATCATTTCTGGCTATAGTTTGGCCGAAAATAACTAATGGAATTCATTTGAATATAAATAGTCCGTGTTGGGAGGACATGAGTGTGTTCCTGAAGGATTTAATAGAAGGTCGCGCTTGGGCTTACAGAAGTGAGTAGAATTTTTTCTATAGGTAGTGTTCTCAGTAACTATTATCGAATTATAATTTGGCAGAGTCTATATCATAGCTCCTAATCCGATATCAGTAAAGATTAGCTACCTCAGAGATTGAATTTTTATAATATCAAATATTACTAATGGTAGGTACCTACTTTAGGCTAATGTCTAAAGTAGGTACCATCAGTAATTTACAATGATAAATTCAAAGATTTAGTATCTACATATACGTATAGAAGTATAGGATATTTATATATGTAACTATATTTTAGTGATAAATAAAATGTATATTAGTTTTTAACATAAAGAAACCATTAAAATGTGTCTGGCATATTTTTATTATACTCAAACTGAATTTCTTTTGCCATATTTGGTAAAGTTTTATCCGATGTGTGAGTCCCGCTGCACTCGTTTTTTATTCGAACTAATGATTGACGTTATTGCAGAAAGTTTGATTGGTGGTCTTATCATGGGAATTATTTGGCACCAATCTAATTTTTATTTTTAAAGTTTAATAAATTAAATTTAAGTAATTTCGGACTGCCTCGTTGGCTTACTGGTTCCAAGCGTGATTGTTGAACAACCTGGGTGTGATTCTTAGATGGGACAATTTTTTATTGGCTTTTCTTAACTTGAAATTCTCAGTAGGAGCTTGTGCTACTATAATAACTTCAGACTAGCCGGGAGTAACTAGTAGTAATTAGTCAGCTTTTAAAAAATCTTTTTTTTCTATTAACTTGATCCACGAGAATTTCTACAAGCTACTTAGAATGATGTTACAAGTATCGGGTAGTCTTTAATCCTCATATTTGTAAAGCGCTACAGATATTCCTTTCTACGGGCGCCGGCGTAATGGTTGGTAACACGTAAATATAATGTACCTCAAGCATCAGTTTCTTAGTAGAGCTAGAAAAAAATTTGCGATGTCATATACCTATAATAAGGCGTACATTTATTCAAAAGTAAAAAGTGCTTTACGCAATATTGGAAGCCGTGGCCAATTAATCCTTCGAACGAAAATTATTTTACTTTAAAGATAATTTTATGACTATAAACATAGTCTGTATCGGCATGTAGTATATCGAAATCATACTTTATAGGACTCATGTCACAAGATATCACCAATACCATTTAATGTTCTATAATAACGAATTATTGGATTATACATACGATTATGGTTGCTTTATATGGTACTATATTTTGGTATGGTTATATATTATATAACATATAAATTTGCATAATAAAATGTAATAATTATGAAATGATTTGACACACGCATTAATTAAGTATTGAAAATATCCTAAACAATGGCATCATTGTTATGAAAATGTTTCATTATAAGCACTTATACATAACACAAATAAATAAAATAATCTTCACGCTGGGTCCCCGTAAGGGACCTCATTCTACAAATATTCGCTTAAGATTAAATCTAGAATCTTCGATTCAGCATTCATGATCACTTATCAGGCCGGTCAATGTTGATGAATTTGCGCTTACATTTACAGGGAAGCTTTAATTTATGAATTGTAGTTTATAATTAAGTATCTATTGGTTATCTGCACAGAGCAGAACGCATCTACAAAAGCAAAAGTTTCGTGTCAGACGTTAATTAAATAGAGTTTACGTTGTCATTGACTTCGTACATCGCAGTGAACACGAACGACGCTTATTGCATAGTGTTACGAGCGGTGTCCATCGACGCGTGGCTAACAGGAGACGTACATTAGCATAAATAGCGAGAGCATTCTGTGATAGACTAGCGTGCAAAAAGTCGCAGTGAAAATATAAAGTACGTGATCCAATTGTCTCTGTAATTGGACGATCGACGTTGCGGTTTTTTGTAAATAGATTGGGTATTTCATTTTAAGAAGTGAGGTATGTGGATTAAAGCTGGAAAGAGTTGCAACATCGTTTTATTTATATAATGTAACATCACGCCTGTAATCCCCGAAGAAGCAGGCAGAGGGATGTCGTATACTCCTACGTTTCAACAGTTACGTTAACGTTTCCTTATGGAGCAGGTGATAAGCCTATTGCCACTTTATTTATATAGGTGGATATAAATGAACTATTTACTACTTGAACATATAAAACTTCGTACATAAGAACCTAAAAAAAATCGACAAAACAGTTAAGACCATGGTAATGGTAGAATCTTGTATCGAAGTACCTTGTATCGAAGATTTTGAAGTACAATAAAATAACATTCTGTCGCTTAGCTCACATTATTGTTATGGTGTATAAGCCAAGGTTTGGGAATATAGTCAAGAGGCGTTTCTACTATTTCATTAGAGACTGATTTATATATAGCTTAAGATCGGTTGCTTGAATGCTCGTTTGCTAACCCCATTTAAAACAGCTAATTACCTGTTTTAAATAAACCATATAAATAAAGAAAGTTCGTTAATATAGTTCTGTTGTGGAGATTTATAAACAGCTTATTATATATTATTTAAAAAAATATTTGATCATATTTAATTTAGATGCCAGAAATAATTGCTAAGCTCGTTTACCTGATTATGCTGAGCGAAGAATCGCTTTATAAATAGTTCACACGTATAAACTGCCTTCTGTAATATTTAGTAGTTCAATCCGCACTCCAGTGATAAAACGGGGCTTGCTCCAAGCCTCTTGTCATATATGAGACGGATTTGAACCCAATAAAGTGCCAGCCAAAAGGTACAAAAGGTATTGCTGGTGCTGTTCTGTAACCTTAAATTATTGCTAAATAAATTGAATAAAATCAATAACGGCATGAACCCATTCCAGCTGCTGACGCATCAGGACGTTATCCATCCGGCCTGTTTGGCGGTAACCACTTTTGGCTTGGATCTAAAGAACAATGCCTCACTTTGGTAAGGAACGTTATTGTCACAGTAACTTATGTAGGTATTATTAAATGTTCGATTAGGTGGAAATAATGAACGTAAGGAGAATTACGAAAACTGATTTATTAGGTGATTATAACTCGTAGATTCTAAAGAGACAGACCTAAGCGCACGTTATTCGACCAAATCAGAACCGCTCTAAAAGTAGTCAAGGTCATGAAGGCTCATGTAAATATTGTGAATATCATTGCAGAGTTCTAGCGTTTTAAAATTTATCAGACTGCTTAACGCCGAAATCGTGCATAGATTTGTCAAATAAGACGTTTTAGCTAGAGCTAACATAATTTCATAGGTTTAAATTTGGAACCAACTATTTGTGCGTCAAATATTTACAGGACGATCAATTTATTTCATCTACCTCCAATGACACGTGGGGTGTCGGGCATTTCAGCCGAGACTATCTTGCCAATGTTCTTCAGAGAGAAAAGGATCTGGATGAAAGTAAGTAGTCGTAATATTACCACATGCCACGGTCATGTTTGTGACTCAAAATGTTCATCTCTTCAGATCAGGGAAATCTGGGAAATCTGCAGCATGTGAGGATCCTTTAATAATTTTATTTTTGTCGCCAGTCTTAATGTGGTAGCAGATTTTAGTTTATCGCACATTTTTCAAGTTCAATCTAAACTGCTTTAAAATCTGGCAGCAAACTCAAATTGGCTTGTGAAATATAAATAAGATAATATTTCTCTACTAGGAATTCATGAATGGCAATCACTGGTCGAACGCGATGAGCTCCTGCAGCACGTGGTAGCGATGGACAATATGCCACCTTTTCATGTCGCATACACAGTTTTAAAACTGGACCTTAATATTACCAAGTTTACACTTACTCAGGTGCGTAATAAACCGTTGCACAATATTTTAGAACGTATGGTTACTGTCACAACAATGATGTGTCGTTTGCTTTCCAGTCACACGATGTAACTCTTGGCACATGTCTACCTCGGTCCTGTTCCCCGGAAGATGTAATATCGATCGTCAACTTTTCCATAATGCTCAACGATAACTTAAAAACCAATATGAGTACGGCAAGGGCCATTCGAATAAGGTCTTTAAGACTAGTGGAGACAACGTATGATTTGAAAAATGACTTGGGCGCCGTATTGACTATATTTATTACCATACTTTTAGTTGTATTAACTGTTATTGCTACAATAGTAGATTTGGATTGGGTCCGACTGCGACCGTATCCCGTGAAATCTATAACCTTCGATATGCAAAAGTATAACAATACAAACGTTGAAAGGGATAGGAGATTCATAAATGAATTCACAAAAACGCACGTATCTGAAGTTCTACAAGAGTCCAAGGAATTCGGCAAGAAGGGAATAGAATTGGACACGTTAGCAATCAAGAATATAAATAACTCGAATAGTGGAAACTTTACGAACGTCGTTGTTCACAGGCCTGAGGTGACGTCTCCCTCCATTACGTTGGACGTAATGAATGCGGAGGGAGCGCTAGGCAGTTGTACGCGCTGTGGGAAATACAAGAAACAGTGCTCGAATCCAAGACAGTTGAACAATTCGGGCCCCTGTCCGAGAGTCAAATATAATTCCAGCACAAGTTTGACCACTGAGTACAACATAAAAACGAATTTGTCCAAAAACTTGCTCCTTAGTTTTTCGCTGAGACACAATTGGCAAAGGATTTTTAATACATCAATGGCTAATAAGGATCTCTCTGTGATCCACACCCTAAGGATATTAGCTACCTTGTGGATTATATTAATCCACACCACAGTAATCACAAACTATCTCGCAGGTTGGGTTCTCCCGTTTAGAATTTAGCTGATTTTAGAAGTTACCTTTTTTCGAAGGAATCAAGTGCTTGAGTATATTTTTTTTTCATTATTTTCAGAAAATGGTGGTAGTGTAAGTGACTATAACAATGCTTATTACATTATAAACTCTGGGACATTAGCGTTCGATACTTTGATGTTTGTGAGGTAAGTGGAGGAGTAAAATGGAACTGGAAAATATAGACTAATAGTATCTTAAGTACAGTATCTTGCTTGTTTCAGCGGTTTGTTTAGTGCACATCATTATTTCTACTTAAAAAGCCACTATACGGTAGAGGAACTTGTAAGTTGCGGAGGTCTTTGCGGCCAGGCGATGCAGGTCATTTGTTTCATCACTAACAGAGTTATCAGGTAATATTTTGTTTATTATTTTATGATCTAACTTCGACCGCGTGGAAATCAGTGTCACAAAATTGTTCCCGCTGAAATACCTACCTCGTGGGAATTCTAGGATGAAAAGTAGGTTATATGTTGCTTCACAGAGAAAAGAAAAAAAACAAATACCTAGACAAAAAAGATGAGCAGGCGAACTAGGGGTGAGAGCCGAGGGGCGCAACGCGGAGGCCAGCTCGGCATACCATACTTACGTGCACTTGATATTTTGTACGATTCACAGAATATCTTTATAAATTGTAGCCTATGTGTTATTCTGATGTATAAGCTATATTATTGCAAAGTTTCATTAAAATCAATTTAGTTTTTATGTGAAAGAGTAACAAACATCCATCCATACTCACAAACTTTCGCATTTATAATATTAATAGGAATAGGATTTTCATTTTCTTTAAGAAATCCCACTAGATGTGTTACTTGTCTAATAATCAAGTCTAATAAAAATCACACATTGTAAGTTTCACAAGGATATGTAAAAAATAGAGCTGTGTAAGTGTATAATTTTTTTTAAAGTTTACACCTGTGAAAACTACACCTTTTGTGTTTCATGTAAATGTTTTTAAATCCTACTACATAGTATGTTCTTGTGGCTATAGCTGCCAATTTGCTGCCCTTTTTTATATGTCTAGTTTAAATCTTCAAAATTTGTCACTGTTACTTTGAAATAACTTTACACTTAACAATGACTGACTCATCATTCTACAAATGGAACATGGATAGATTTCTACATGCAATAGTATCTCATGTGCATCTGTCACATTTATAAAGCCAGATACTATTAGTAACTGACTTTCATCATATGAAGAAGATGTCAATTTATTACTACTACAATTTTGGGTACATCAATCGCATCTTCTTTTTAATTAGTGTAAGTTATTTCATAAAACATGCTTGAAATGATAGCCATTGTCGACAAACCTATACTTTGAGCATGTTTGTAGCTAGCTATAATTTTAGTTTACCAATTGGCAGAGTGCCAATTATTCTTGAAACGGAGCAGCTTCCTATACTAAAATTTGGCAGCACTGTTCTCTAACATGTTTATATCTTTTAATCTTATTTTCACCTTCAGACATTGTCAAACTGTGCATCAGAATAGTTTAGTGTCGGTGTACACATTTTACGAAATAAATCCTCATAAAACTGGATTTTCTGTGAAAGTTGATTGTACTTGTTATAATTTCAAGATTGATTAGCGTACTGCGCATTTCTGGTGCCGCGACTCAGTGCTAACTGTAACGCCGTTTGGAACAAAGAAGTGTTGGGTACGCTGTCGTCCCGGCATTCGTTATTAGGGTGCCCTGTTGCACTGCCGGGTGCTATTTTCGGTGTCGACTGGCGCTGGCCGTTCGCCTCCGGGGTGCAGTAGATGCTTTAGTGTGCGACGGCCGCGGGTTGCGCTCGCGCTGCCTCGTTCCACGCAAAGCGAGTGAAGTGCGTTGACACCTAACTGTTGTGTGTGATTCATTTGTTGCCAATCGGTGTTAGCATATAAGTATTATTAGTATCTGTTCCGAGTGCGCTCGATCAGTTCTCGCCGTCTGGAGGTCGTATACCTTGACTTCGACATATTATGTTCATATTGAGCCCGCTTGTCTTGCCTTTTTAGGCGCAACCTCGGCTGTAAGACGCGTACCTTTACCCAGTTTCGCGGGTGACGTATTCGACACAATTATTAAACATTTAAAAATGTCTTCGCGCACGAAACTCGATATAAGGATAACAATATATTACGATGATCATGTTGTTGTGATTTATATTTAATTTGATAAAGATCAATGTGAATATTATACCCATTGTTGCGTATATATGTATATACATATCTACTGTTTATGTAAATATATGGATGCTATAGGTTTCTTTTGTGTTTTTTATGTAAATATATCCTTACATTTTCAAAGAGTACATTTAACAAACATACTGAAGCGAAATTTAGATCAAACCCTAAAAGGAATGCGTGAATCACTATAAGTAACGCCGGGTTAGCGTGTGTTTGGATTTAGTTCACAGCGTCAGATTATGCGTTCGATTGGTAGGGAACATTGAACACGCAAATGTGGGTTACAGTGTAAATATAACATGCAACTGTCGTAATTAGTTATCTTATGAAAGGTGGATTCATATTACATCTGGTAATTGACACCTTCCAGAAATGTCTACAAGTGAAAATATATTTTAGAGCTATTATATGTTTACTGAGGAGAATCGGGTAGGAAATTTATTATAAGTGTTCAAACGAGCCATTGTTTATTATGAAAAGAAACAACGCAAAATAAACAGAATTGAATTGCTTGGTGGTTGAGCTTTCATGAATTTTAATATTTAAATTTAATTCCATGAAGTAAAATGGGTAGAACAAAAAAGTACATACTGTATAAATGATACAAATTTTATTCTTGCATTCAATTAATGTTAGATAAATCATTCGCAATGAATGTTGCATTAAAATATTTGGTATTGCATTGAAAAATATATATTTCATAATGATGTTTCTAGCCTTACAAAAAAACAAAATGAATATGAGAAATATTTAAATTTAACCACTATTTATAGATTTGCTGTTTCGATATTGATCGATTATAGGGAGGTTCTAGTTTCAAATCCGGGTGGGCACTATAGGATTTTTCTAATTTAGATTTTTCTATTTTAGTGTCGGTGTAAGGCAATAGTTCGCCATCTATTAAATAGCGAGACGGAAACGTATCAGGCGAAACGTTGGAGTGTACTCTGTTCCTCTGGATGCCTCATCGAAAATTATATGCGTTATGTTACGTTTATAGATATATTGTGCCTGTTTTTTTTCTGAACGGCAACCAATTCAACAGAATATAGACTTACTTTAAATATTTTCTTTTTAATTTTTCTCTATCGTACCTTTGCTTGACATAGTTATTTTACCTACTTAATATACAATCGTTATAGATAAGGTCACGTGTGATAAATTAAGGCCATGCAATTGAATGACTGATTTCGAGCTGTTAAATGTTGGTATAGAAATGTGTCGCTTAATTCTCATGGACTAAGAGCATATGGCAATTTTACAGTTAAATTTTAAGTTGTATAGCCGTTTGGTAAAATGTTATGTTAATATAAATTATTGCCACTTCCCTTAAGGGGAGGCGGTGTTCATTAAATAAAATAAAATAAATATTTATAGAGCTGACATGCCTCCTCAACAATCGTTACTCTCCAGCGTGGTAATTTGAAAATAATAATATTTCTTCATATAGCCAATTGAAATAATAACTAAGTCACTAAACTTATTTGAATATTCCTCAAACCTGCAAACCAAACAGACAGATCTTTCTCATTAAAATTATCGGGTATTAATATCATTTTTTTGTTCGGGTGTAGAAGCTCGAGTTTGATGACTCGGCCCGTCGACCTGAAGGAGGCGGTTTGTACTCAAAAATGTTTTTGGTATTACTTTAGAAAATAACTAACAATTAAATATTAACGAGTTAGATATATTATGTACAGGAAATGTTTATTAAAATACTAATTATATCGAGTTATATGCCGGGTTGGCAGACCATATGCAAGATGGGAAGAAGATATTAAAAAAGTTACTGGTACACGCTGGATGAAAGTAGCTCTAGCCAGAGACAAATGGAGAGCTTGGGAGGAGGCCTTCACCTGAGAGGGGGTCCGTGCGAAACAAAATACAATTTATAATATATGAATTAATTAAAATTATGGTAAATGAATCCCAAATAATAATCATAACAATATTAATAATAATAATAAATTATAACTATTTAACAATAATAATAAAAGATATTAAGATAAAGTCGAACACTACAAAAGAATTTTTCTAATTTAGAAATTTTCTGATTTAGAAAATTACTAGAAAATTTTCTAGAAAAA
>DWEJ01000209.1:0-19402 GCA_018245835.1 Mysoria sejanus stolli | reverse complement strand
ATAGGTACCTCATTACGCATTTCACAGAAATATAGTTATTTATTTATTGTATTTTGTATACACGTCTATAACGCAGGACGATTGCAATTGTAATTATGATATTCATTACAAAAATCGATCTCAATTGATCTCAATTTTGCTATAAGCCTTTTCGTTTCCTGTATAGGGTGTATTATATGACTATATTTTGTATCTCGTCTTATTAATTACTATACCCTACTCAATTATTTATATTATTGAATTTTTGGATTGTTATCTTTTCATAACACAATTACAGAAGTTAGTTGTCAAAAAGTACAAACGCCATCAATCAAGTTGTAACATTTAATGTAACGAAAGTATGAATGAAAAATATTACAATGAGGAAAGGGATATTTATCAGACTCTCGAGACATTGCACCAACGACATGTTTATAGAATATAATAAAGAACCATGTCAAAATTGTTAGTACGAACTCCGGGAACGCTCAGTTTACGTCCTTTGGCTTCACGTTTATGTTCTAATTAGGCTGGGAAGCAATAAAAAGTGGCGTGGTGGCGTGGAGTAATATTTTCTACGATATAACGACGCGCACCGAAGACACCAACTCCTAAATCTTGCTTCATTAAAACATTCGCCCTTTATGAAAGACATCAGTGGTAATTTTATTCCTTGTCTCGAACTAAACTCGGAGGGCGGAAATTGGCAGAACCGAGCAACGCCATTGTTACACATTTCGTTTTAAATCGAGGGGCTTTCTTAAATTTACACCCATGACTTGCATTACAAACTCACGGGGGAGGGTTGAATGCCACTAAAAGTTCGCTTACCAATTTTGTATTTTGAACAAACACTTGCAAGTAAGAGTTTTTTTGCATATTTATTCTCATCTTTTTAATACAACCTTTATCTAAATGCTTACCAAATTACTTTAATTATGTTATCACTTTACTGGTCTTTACTAGTAAAGTAATGTGGTAAAACTATCTATTTGTAAAATGAAAAATAAGTTCATGTTATATACACATATTTTTATAAGTTGTACGTAATAGATAATTTATAAATAACACCTGGTATACTAATAACATATGTTAATGTTTTAAGCATCTATATTTTATCACACAATGGTCTAATTTTAATGACAGTTGCCACATTTCCAACAGAACGTTGCTCACTTGGGTGCACGGAAACGAACCGCAAGTCTCTCGTTAGTACAAAAGTGTCCTCATTTTTAAGTGTTGGCATCCGGGTGACATTTTATAGTTTACCCCGTTTTTATGTTTAACTTCACCCAGATGTCAAGCGTTTGCAGGTATCTCAAGCTTATGTCCAGCAACGTGTTTTATCAGTTATTTAAAAGATCGTTCTCTTTAATACTTTTTAAATAAAAATATCTACTAAATCTTCAGATAAACCGTTGTTGTTCAATGATACTTGAACGTTTTTTTACTTCGTCTCTATCAAACAAGCACGGCAACGTTTGTTACGTTCAGTTAGGTACGTAGCCGGGACAGTATCGATTAGCCGCTGGGTCTCCGCGGGCCAAGCGCCAGTTGCTCGTCACAATGCTATCTTTCGCTAAGCCTACTGTGCTCTTATAATATATTTACCCTTGATAAGACCCTTTATCCTTTTTTTTGTATATCTAAGCAAAGCCCGCTTCTTATATTTGAACGTTTCTCTCTAGAAAGTGAATACACTTACTTATTTTTACTCTAACTTTATTTTAATGGGTCTGTTATAAAACTTTATAAACTTGAACTAAACTTTAAATATCTCATTAATAAAACTATGTTATTACAATGTCTATATCCATAAATGTAATATTTAAAACAATAATGTATATACACATGACGCTTCTTATTATTTACCTACCGGTTACTCATCCTTAATATACATATAAGCAGATAAGTATCGTACCGTAAAAAACCCGGCCACAGACCAGCGTTCTGCAACGGTCGGTCATCGAAACGATCATTTTAGAACTGAAAGCATAGCGGCTTACCTCCGTAGACCTATATTTAAGGGCGCGATGCAATAAGAACACATCGCTGTCCGGTCCATTCCCGCACGACTGTGCAAGATAAATGGACGGCACGGCGCGGCCGAGCCCAAGGAGACGCGTTCTCACGGCCCGTGCCTGCATTTTATTATTTTTTGTTTCATCTGGTTTCCGAGTTAGAGGTCGACGAAGCCCGTTTCGAAACTAGAAGTGACCGCTGCACGCGCGATTACCGCGACAAAAACTATGCGAGAACGACATGCCTCGGACGACTAACGAGTTCCTACTGCTACCTGCAGCAGATCTACGGTTGGTCGCACACCCACCGCAAGACCAATTGTTTTTATCATTGATTCTTTGCATTGTTTATGATGTTTATAATTGTTGAACCGTTTTATTTAACCTTATAATGTTTTAGAATATTTATATGTGTATATACATATAGACTTGTAAACTATTCGTGAGCCTAATGTTAATTAGACTCCCGCTGCGCAACACCTCTGCTCGTTATTTACCGCTTCATTAAGAGCTTACTCACGACGAGCGGCTGTCAAAATCCCGCCGAACACCCGTCCATCCGCGCTTGAAATATCACAGCATTGTCCTACAATAGTCACTGTCATCGGTCTCGTTAATTGTCTCACCCGCTTCTCTCCACCCCGAGATCTTCTTTATTCTAACGCACGATTCCTGCTCATAAAATAGAATGCTCATTTCCTCTCCGGCACTAAAATCCGCAGACAATCATACCATGCAACATCATATTGCCCCACCGCACAATTATCTTAAACAAAAACTAAATTATCGTTCTGCTCATTTCGGTAACGCGCGGAAATGATGCGCTTTGATCGGTAATGATACCACGTGCACGATATAAATAACAATAAAAAAGTAACGTTAATGCATTTAAAGAATTCAATTTCATGTACAGTTACAAAAGTACGGTCAGTACCACAGACTTAATATTCTACTAGGTAAGGTTATAATGTATAGAGTATAAAACGTTGATTCTTTAAAAGCAGTACAATAAAAATGTCCGTATTAACAAATCACTTTTAACAATAAATTTTACAAATTAGGTTAAGTTTCAAGAATAACTAAATATTCTGTGCATAAAGTTACTAATCAACTGTGCTTTTTTCAAGTATTCATTAATAAGAAGACAGTAACAAGCTAACCTACTACGAGTAAGCACCCTTTTGATGCTCGCGGTGGCAAGTGTCGTTCAACAGACTCTCGGCGCTCTTCTTCCAGCGACGACTAGCAACAAAACTTCTAGTCACCGGAACACTACGTGCATCAGTGCGGTTTTGCTCATAAATCACGCATTTTTGCCAGAATGTTACAAAGCTCTTCTTATTTTTAACGTTCTTTATATTTTTGTCACAACATGTTTTGTTTTTAAAGATTAACATATTTTGAATGTACTTCAATAAAATGCTGTTTTTTTTTTAAATTAACAGAGGGTCAGAACTGTATTTATATTGAATGCGACATATAAATTTTTAAATCGTTACAACAATTATTGTAATGTTTACAAAATCGCTACTCACTATGTAAATATTGTACGAACACAATTGACTTTTTAAGCATTCAAGAGTCGAGTTCTGTGCACCGCTATTGTGATTTCTGTACACGATTTAATGAATTCGCTCTTCCACCGAACGATCCTCGGGCTACATTCAAAGGAAAATTACAGTCGAGAGGATCCTCGAAACAAACCCTTTAAGAGTCACGCTTCGTTCTCGCTAAACTCGGTCCAATTATTTCGAGTCTTTTTTACTTATTATTTTTAAACTAGAGGTCCATTATATCGGCGTCAGTTGGTGGACGCTCAGTCTCACTATGCCATATGGTATAATTTCAACCTTTAAATTTACTTGAGACAGAGAAGTTCGCCTAATTGATTAACGATCTAGAGGCGGACATGCTTAAACGCTCCGACCGTCGTTTTTTTGTCGGAAATTCCTGATAATGATACGTTTTGATTGTCCATAAAAAGGCCATAGTCTGCCGCCATATGGTGCGGGCGCAGATTCGTTGCGCAACATTTGGCTCTACCAACCCACCACTTAAATTAAGTTCTACCTGAGATTTTAAAAATGTATAATGAATAAAGAAATAAAAAATATGAATACATTTGTAATTCAACCAAATTTAATCTCAAGCGTCATACCTTATGAAACAGCAATACACAGTGAATTTTATTATTAAGTCAAAATAAACTGAAGGTTAATATTCCAAAATTCTTTATACGACGTCATTAAATATAAACTTATAAATCACGAAACAAAAGTATATGGAATTTATAGAGATAGTATGTGAGTTATTTTAATAAAAGTCCTAATAGTTTTCAAAAATAATACATACATATATTGAAATATTTTCAGACACATTATTTTATAATATTGAACGACGTGAATGTTTACAAATCGGGTGTGCAAATTTCTAAATATTGAATTCTTTTACAGGTTAGCCGGCGCTGGTATGCCAAGCGGCATGGGTGGGGGGACGCTCGGCGGCCACTGCCAGCTCGCCAACCAGCCGCTGGTGATGCCGGTGTTCCCTCTGCGCGCCAACCAGCCAAGCCCCGTTCCCGTGTACTCGCCCTCCCGCTTCCACATAGACAAGCGATGTCAGCACCGCTGCACGTGGAAGTGCCTCGCCATAGCTATGATCTGCCTCTGCGTCGTGCTCGCGGCCATGCTCGCCTACTTCATAGGTAAGCTCATTTAATTAAAACGTCCTTCTAGCAGGCTTAGATTATCCCTACTTGATCGAAAAGGTTTTGTTTACCTTTGCCAGTAAACAATAAATAAGCAGTGCAACAGTACAAAGCTTTTAAGTTGACACATTTATAAAAAGGTAATTTAAACAGTGTAATTACAAATGTGTTAATATAACGTTACCTTATTAAACTATGACAAAATACGAAATCATTACGTGGGTTGATTACCAATAACGTGTTTACTGCAACTTATGCCAACTGCTCAAATGTTTGAAATCCTTTCTAAATGAATTGCACCACAGGACCAAAATCATAATAATATAAATATAAAAATAATAAGTAAATCATAATAATAATAAGTAAATGTAACATTTAACAAAGAACAATAATACATATCGATCGACAAACATATCGATCCATTATCATAAAAGCCAATCCTTTGTAAATATGTAGATATTTTATGTATGACAATGTATTTCATAACAACACAGAAATATTATCGATATATCTTTGTTTACTCACAGCAGGGAGTCCGAATAGCTTGTTAAGACAGTATTTTTATTAACTCGGTCTGAATGTCGATTAAATTATTCATAACTTAACTCTTTTTCAAACGATTAGCATAGGCGTGCGGTCTTCGTTTGAAATAATCATATCAAGTAAATTTATTAGGAATATTCCATGTCTGTTAGAAAGAAAATAATAATTGTGTATTATATTAACATTGTTTGTTTAGACATTACAGTATGGAATAAAAGCCATTTTGAACTACATATACTCAATGTTCTTGCCCTTTGTCGAAATTTAATCTTTATATAGTTACATAAAAGTAAAGATATTATTTAAGTCTCGCTGGTTCGGCCCACGAATCTAATTTAGTGAGGGACAGATTTAATCTTTCCTGATTGGAAATTTATCTAAACAGACCCCTGCCATATGAAGGATTATATGATACAATGCCTTACGGCTACAATCAGTAGATTACTCCAGTATATTAGGTACAATAAACAAGTAGCTATATTAAGTACCAACGTGCGAAATAAGACAGATATTCATAACGAAATTGTAATTCATGCCTTAATTATTTAATTTATAACGAGATTTAATTAAGACTCTACATGTTTAACGAACAAAACAAGACAAATTCTAGACAAGTGTGGTACATCATAGACTACATGCCGCGTATCATTCGTTGAGAGTGTAATTAAACGCGAGCATACAACTATTAAAAAAGTTTTTAAACGAAAACTCAAACGAATAGGCAGTATTAGATTCTAACTTTCGAAAATCAAAACTCGAAGTAATCGCTATCCAAACTTGCACTATCCGATGTAAATAAGTTATTTAAACAGCGCTATCACATTGGAAGTCGTACACCATTAGTCTTCCATCAGTCTTTGTTTAGATCTCGCGGGCGGTATTCACAAAGAGCTCTCCATAAAAAACAAAACAAACATCAGAAAAATATAAATGATGCGACTAACGTAAGGCAACGCGGTGCGTGCCCCGAGTCCGCCGCTCCTGTGTTAGCGTGGTTATAAATTATCTTGCATTTCCACGTCCTATACCATTTTATTATGGATACATCAGCCGATAGAAATCTCGGCCTATCTGCGAAACGACTAATCATAAGTCTCGCCGACATTCCGCCATGAATATTTGAGATACGAGTTTTTTGTTGATTAATATCCCAGATACCATCACACTCGCGTAAAGCTTGAGTGCGTACTTACCTATAGAATACAGAACGTAAAATTTAAATGATTGAACTCTGACGTGCCTTCGTGATATATAGATCCTATTCGAAAGCTTTATGATCTAAGCGTGAATAGACTGAGAATATATGACACAATTCCGTCCTTGTAGTTATTTTTGATGAACAGTCAATCGATTGCGAGAACGATTGCGACGATAAAAGTCAAAACGGCAGACACATTCGAGACGGAGCAAAAATAGTAATGCAGTGGGATATCTACTTGTGACCTTAATTCGCTCGTGCATTTACCCCGAAGAAAATGTACTATGCGAACTCAATATAAGCAACTGAAACGCGTTATATCTTTAGGATTCTGATAAAACATCTACGTTTTTCAACATGGATAAGTAAATTTCGGATTCCTTGAGCGTACAGGAAGTTCAGCGATCCAGGGCTGCTATGCCTATATTATAACATAATATAGCACCGCTTAAACCTACCTTTAGTACAAAACTTTTACATATTTTCTTGTAAACAGATTATATTACCTCTCTGTACATATCATAGATATAAATCACGTATATCTATGACTGCCTCGTTGGTCGTATTGGGTGCAAGTGCAACTACCGATCGGGAGGTCCCGAATTCGATTCTCGGGTCGGGCATTACAAAAATTTTCTAATTATATTTTCGAGAAATGGTTCGGAGTCTGGATATGTGTCCGATGTATGGCAAGTGGGACGTAAACGTAACTGGTAAAATGTGGGAGTGTTCTACATTCCGTTGCTCACTTCTTTGAGGATTGCAGGCGTGATTTTACGTTTTTCAATGTTTTCACAATTATTCATTTCTTACTGATTGCTTATTTTTAACTACGGTCAGTCATTATTTATAGACTCTTGCTAAGTTTTCTTGCTGGCTGTTGGTAATTTAACATTATAACAGACAGAAATCCGCAAACAATCTGAACTAAGACTGTAGCTCCATCTATCCGAGTTGCAACTCCTAAGAAATAAGTGGGAATGTCTCATTTCTTAGTGTGTTAGACACAGTATGTGCCTATCGCGTCTCGCAAACCACAAATCCAAGTACTTATTATAATTCAAATGGCTGAAATCAGTTCCCTGAAGACACTACTGTAAAATCCTCCAACTAAGCTTATCATTTCCAACATGAACCCTTTTATCATAGTACCATTGTCGAACACAGGTCTCCTCTCATAATACATACGCCATACGACGCAGACCGAAGTTAGTTTTGATTTTCATACAAATAATATTTCACGGTATAAACCTTTACTTTCATTTATAATGTAATAAGAACATTGTAAACATGCATTTTAGTGTAATTAAAATGTACACAAAGTTTTAGGTATTCCCTAATTGGAAAATGGTAATAATAACTCACAAGTAATGACATCTTTCATCGAGCCTCACGTGAATCTTGTATTACATAACTGACTTGTGAAACCAAGAACAAATAACGAATGCTATTTTTATTGCCTTTCTTCTTTCATACTGCTATTTTTTATATGCACCTTACACATAAACGAACCATAGCAAATTATATCGCGCTAATGTATTATGCATTGTTTTATGCATGTTGTGATAATACATATAAGAATTCGTTGCAACGGTTCCACGCCATCTGTCTAAAACAGCTGTGTAATGAATCGCCTGCAAAAATAATTATCGGAAGTTACTTAAGAACGATTTATATTTGAAACTACTTTTTATTTTGATACTTCGACAAACACTGAATTACTCTAATATGCTCCCCGGACACCCAACTTTATGGGTTGGACTTGTTGTCGCCGGAACCAAAAGTCCAACTTCATTTCATTAACATTTGAAAGACAAACTTCATTTTATGAAGCGAAACTGAGTGAAATATTAATGCATGATTGTTATTACGACAGAACTGGAAAATTATTTGAATAACAGCAATTATATATGCATGTTGACAGATATAGTAAATTTTTTCATACTATTACATTATCTATTCAAAACAAAAGTCTTACGAAATCATATTTGTTTTGGAGAAAACATTTTCTGTATTATCATGTGAAAAATAAGTTACAGTGTTTTGAGACAAGAGAAAGTTCCATTTTAGGCAATAAAATAAAGACAAGTACGGGTTCAATTCTAGAAAGCAGTGTAATTAACCGGCTCGAGGTGCAGTGTTTGTCGTGAACGGATCTTATCGTATCCGATCTCGCTTCATTTAGAATCCCATTAAATTATAGAGAACGATAAGACGTGCATGTCGTATATGGACGCGGCGGTAACGCATCAACTTCAAAACGAAACACATATATCTAAATGAATGACATATACGCCTCCAAATAACCACATTTAGATTCCACTAAGATATCTATAATCTAATGAGATACCGACAATATTGATATTACATACAAACACTCCACCGAAACACTCTAATCTCAAATATATGGAACGGTATAGGAAAGTAAATTGTTCTTATTTAAAAGTTACTTAAGTTATGGGACTGATATACTGACAAGTACCTAAGCTTAAAATAATAACAATTTAAAGATAAAATTAGTACTGACAAGAGAAACAATTTCCAATTGTATTATATAGTTTAGATCCCATGAACTCCTCACCATGTACAAATGAGCGAAATGTATAAAATGAGTCATTTACCGACAATAGCTCTATGTTAAACAATTTTTATACATAATATGTATCTATTGCAGTATAAATTTACAAATTCTCAACAGATGTATGGAATAAACCCATTAAGTATGAACCCTACCAATCTAAAAGGTTTAAAAGCTGTAGAGGCAAAATAATAGTTAATAAGTATATCAAGCTTTCGTTTAAATGACGCCAAGTCACGCGAAGTTCGACCTGCACGTATGATACTAGCATATCGTGAATTAATATACATTACTATCGAAGTTATATAAGGATTAACCAACCATGAATATAAGACCTTTTACCTACATACATAACGTTTTACCAGTTATGTTTACGTCCCACCATGGAATAGGTGATCAGCCCATTGCCATGAATCGGGCACCGAGCCACTACTAGATAATCTAAATTATTAAAATCTACTAGTGCTCCACCAGGGATTTGAACCCGGAACCTCCCCACCGGCTGTCGCGTTTGCAACCAACATGACCAACGAAGCAGTCGTCTTATAGTAAAACTCATTGACACTTTATCTTTTTTAATGATTGAGTACAGAACATAACGAACTATTTGTCGACACGCCTTCGAGCGCCCCGGATGTGTAGCGAATAAAAAGCGGTTCTGTACTTTATTTAATCCGACATAAATCTCCTATGACGGTAGTTTTACTAGAGTAATGAAAAAATATGTACCATCTGTTGCACCCTTCATTACTTACATACACGGCGAATAGGGACGAATGGTAACGTCAACTTTTAATGTAATTGAAATTTAGAGAACCCCAAATGTTTTATTAAAATTCTCCCGCCAATAGTTACAATCAACAATGAATCACAAGTGATAACAGGTACAACTGTTCCCTGTGTTATTTGGAACGGTACGAATACAAAATAATAAGCATGACGTTCCATATTCGAATATTTATCGAAAAAAAGCTTCTAAATTTATTTAAAACCAGTACTAACCAGATATGCTATTTAGGCAGTCAGATGTATGATAATATTCTCACAATCACTTTTTCTAACTCAATAGGCACACTAGGGATTTCTGTACAAATCAAACTAGAGGCGAGTATCAAATTTGCGTTAGGCTGGAATAGATTTGTTTCTGTCCGCACTTCTTATAGAATAGGGCAAATAAGAGCTCGTCCCTCGCTGTGGATCATATTTAGAAAAGAGAAGGAGACTATTATGACGTGTCGCGTAAAATAGAAAGAGACGGGGTGACGTACACGAGGAGCGAAAGATTTATCACGTGACTAATACCGAGCCAGTCCGACGGCGCGTCGCTCTATCCCCCGGGACTCTATCAAACGAGTTTCGCTCCCCCAACGCACGATGCAATCTATGCTGAATCGTATTACAATAAATTGTATTAACTCGAAAAATAGTACAGATAGCAAACATCGTCCATCTGCACACAATCGTCTCGTGCGCCGTTGATGCGACGTCGAACAGAGCACCCTCCATTTCCCATTCTCGTCGATTCTATGGCAAAATTTATAGATTTTACGAGGGATCATTGAAAGTCGGGACACACCACAATGTTATATTTCATTTTTGCGGACGGAAATTACGTCGTCTGGCATTCTTTAGTAAGTAGTTTACATATTTTGTATGCGATTTTGTGTTTCGTTTGCATTTACTTTATGTGATGATAAACAAAACAACGGCAAGTTATATTAAAACAACATAACATTTTTAACTTACATTTGTTGCAAGAATTGAAATGATACTCACAGATTAAAAAAGTACTTTTTCACAATATTCCTTAAGAATGTATTATTTTATTGCGGATTGCAATTTAGTTCAAAATTCAACAGAGTTCAACAATAAATACAATCTAGTGTAACATTACGTATCCTGAACTATTTGCATAAAAATTCACAATCTCTGTTTTGCAGCAAGGATTAAAAAATCAATACCACTTTAAATGCACTCCCCTGCATTGAATATAAATTAGCCACTTATCTATTGATCGCCGGCGATAAAGGTTATTGTCGTCAACTAGCGACCCTCAACCCTGTTGAGTAAATGGCCCAATTTCAACGCTGGACCAAATGGCGTCAACGCATCGTGATCCTTATCTCAAAATAAATCTTAGCGATAAATTACCCTGAATGAGGGAGGAGATGATAGCATAATTGCGCCAAAACATGCATATGCATTAGAGGACTTATCCGAACATTTAATTTCAGATTCAAATACGGTGTACCAAACTTCGTCTTTATGATTTCATCACTCCCGAATTCTCTTATAGATTCCATTTATACGGTTAGTTATGAACCAGTACATTGAGAACGAACACCGTTGCTTTAATCAAGCCTCCGACGAGTGATACACAGAAGCATATATCGCGACATCCAGCACACGTCTTGAATAGTAAATTAAACACATACTTGAAAACATATCTATCTGGTTGCTAATAAATATCTGGTTGCTAACAAATATACAAAATATATTTTGTTTGTATGTACAAAATTGAAATAACTCATAAAGTTATAAAGGTTGAATTTTAGTTATTAAAGTCCAAAGGGTTATTGTATAACAGGGACAAATAGGATAAAAACGCATTATTTTTCTCTTCGATAACGTAATAAGAATAACTTCTTGTGATGTTTCGCTCGTGCTTGTTCCGGCCGCTGCGTGGCGAATGATAAAATTGGGCAGCGTAACGTTGCGTTCAATAGATTGGGAGTTTGACGACTGTCGCATAATGAGCGGACAATGGCATTCCCGGTAGTAAGAAGCGGTTGGGTGTAACTGAGCCACCTACGTGCTCACGAGCCGCTCGGCCCACCGACGGAACTAATCGGTTAGTCGCACTGCCACGACGAGCGCAGCTACCATGCTCCGGTTAATTAAAACCCGACGGAACAGAGCGACATCACCCTATTCACCAGTTGATCCATCAAATGTCACATTCTTGAACGACATATCTCATTGTGTCGTATTTTTATTGTACGGTTGAGATCGGAAGATATCAATGTAGGAAATGAATATAATATTTTTTGTAAATCTGTCGCCTTTAAAGATAAACTACGTCAGATGTACAAAATTTTAATATATGTAGTTTGTGTAATGAATGTAGGAATGTTTAATAAATACTTACATTAGGTTGTGTTACTTTTCATATACTATTATTACAAAAATATAATTATTTGTATTATTTGTTGTTACAGCGTTATCGTCAATTAAAAGTAATATAGACAATTCTAATTGTATTTTGGTGCAAGATGTAAAAGCGGTAACCCATGCACAAGGAATGAGGGATGCTCTATCAACGTCATCACCATCAGACGGTAAGAAAAAATTTAAAATATTCAAATACTAACTAAGCCATTAATAAAGTATACACTTAAATTATGTATTTTTCTTAGAATCTATATCGACATCTTCGCTTGGTGGATGGTCAACGACAGCAGAAGCCGCACTTGAATCCGTAATAATACCTCAACAAGCGCAACAAGCGGCGCCTCCGCCTTGGTCCCCGGCACTTGAAGTTCGAGAATTCGATGAATTACACAGCGCCACCATACCCGCGTATCAATTCTGGAGCTCTGAATTCCGTAATAAGCAACCCGCATACGTCAGTCTCAACTTTACCGTTCCTTGGGGCGCTAATTTCGCTGTTTACGGTCGACGCAACGTAGCCCCTAGCGTTACGCAATACGATTTTGTTGAATTTATACGAGGCGGCAGAGTCGACCACCGGCTTAGAAAAAGACGAAATTCTGAACTACGAGACATTTACGAAAATAACCTGAATGACTTTAATTCTCTATTGAGTACGATAAGCCCATTCCAAAGATGGAACCATACGATAAACAAAAGATCTACCGATATGAGAGTAAATGTAAGCATATTACAGTATCTAGACACAGGAAGATGGTTCATATCGATATACAATGACGAACTGCAGCCACACAGTGTTGAGATGATTGTGTCTGAAGCAGAGGGAGTTACTAATTCTTGTCCCGACGATTGTTCTGGACATGGATCATGCTACTTAGGGAAATGTGATTGCATGGACGGTTACGAAGGTCACGATTGTTCTAAAAGTAAGTACTAGCCCTTGTTCAACTTGATTCATAGAGATAAATTTATTTTAAAATGTCTGAACAAAAATAATGTTCTAGGTGTTTGTCCGGTACTATGTTCCGGCCACGGGGCATATGCTGGTGGAGTATGTCATTGCTCAGAAGGTTGGAAAGGTGCTGAATGCGATGTTCCAGCGCACGACTGTGAGCCTGCTGACTGTTCAGGACGTGGGCAATGTATCGCAGGGCACTGTCATTGTAAGCCTGGGTGGAAAGGAGCAAAATGTGACGAAGGTAATATACAATTGTAGTATGCATGCACATTCTTAGTTTTAATTTGAAAGCAGTCTTCATCCCAGAGTTGTTTCAGAGGATTGCTTGGATCCCACATGCGGTAATCACGGCTCGTGTGTGCGTGGACGCTGCGTCTGCCGAGCGGGCTGGCGCGGAGCGGCGTGCAGTGAAAGAGATGCACGGGTCCAACGATGCTTACCTGCGTGCTCCCAGCGTGGTGTTTATGACTTAGATGCCGGCCGTTGTGTTTGCGATCCACTTTACACAGGCGACGACTGTTCTCAAGGTATTAATAAACCCTTAAAAATATATTTTTATTTATTCATTTATAACTTGACAAAATGTAAAAAAAATCTGTTTGTAGTGGTGTGCTCACTGGACTGCGGTCCTCATGGAGTGTGCGCGGAGGGTGTATGTCGGTGTGACGAGGGCTGGACCGGCTCCTTGTGTGATCAACGGCCGTGTGACGCGCGTTGTCACGACCACGGACAGTGTAAAAACGGCACTTGCGTCTGTACACAAGGCTGGAACGGAAGACATTGCACGCTCCGTAAGTCATGCGAAGTTTAAAGAACAGACAAAATGAGAAAAATTTGTTAATCAGAGATGAATTTAGTTCGTGTTAATAATATAAATTGTTCCTCTAGCTGGATGTCCTAATGGCTGTTCACGACACGGCCAATGTTTACTGGAAGATGGTGTTTATCGCTGCTCTTGTGCCGACGGCTGGGCTGGTATTGACTGTTCCATCGCTCTTGAACTCTCTTGCAGCGATAACGAAGACAATGATGAAGGTAACGAGATAACAGATTACAATAATACATGTTTGTTGATTTTGTTCTGTAAAAGTGTAGATATGTTTACGTCACCTTACAATGTCACTACCGTTTTGAAGATGGCATGACCGACTGCTCGGATTCGGAATGCTGCAGTCGTCCTGAGTGCTCCGAGCACATTATGTGTTTGGCGTCTAACGACCCCGTCGAGGTGCTTCTTCGGAAGCAGCCTCCTTCTGTCACCGCATCGTTTTATCAACGCGTCAAATTTCTCATAGAAGAAAACTCTGTACAGAGCTACGCACACATGGACGAATATTCAGAAAGGTAAGTGATTACATTTAGATAAACAATGTAGGGAAACAAACACCAAACCACATCATATGTGAAAGATATCGTACAAAAACAGTAAAGTTGTGTTGTTTTTATATTTAAGTTTACAAACGCTGTCTTTCACTTCATAAAGATAAGGACTGACCAACGTTCGCACTAGTTAACGATTCGGTATATTTTGCACCTAACAATGGTATTATTTAGATGTTTACTTTCATCGCCATATTAGGTAAATCCGTAAAATTTGTAAACGAATTCATAAAAACATAATATTACAAGTAAGGACTAGCACCTGTACCATTTTTACTCCCGCTCATCTTCCTAAACCTCTCCGAGGATTTGGTGTGTTTATTTTAATTTAATTAACGATAACGTTTTATAAATTCCTTTTTGTTCTCATCTGGTGGAAGTGTTTTGATTTTCCTGTGTTTTCTCGCGTGTAAATATTGAGTTTTATTTGCTGCCCCGGCATGGTTTTGTTGATATCGTTATTAATTATACTTTATTTCTCATAATTATTTTTTAATGTTTTTTTTTCACACCAGATCCGATGTGTTGTGTATTGTCTAATGTTATCCCTTGTGTGTGTCTAACCCTACCTGTTTGTCTAAACAAAAAAAATGCGTCTTATAAATTAAACAAACTACAATCAATTAATCGCTCAAAAGCTTTCGTCCAGTTTTGTTTGTCTTTTCGTTAGTTAAAGGAACTGTTTAAATAAGTCCCATCACCACTGACTCGAATCATGACAGGTACTCTTTCAAAATTAAAACATATCCATCCACAGATTGAATTAAATTATTTCGAGAAAAGGTTAAATTTTTCCAAATATGACAAGGTATTTTCGTGATCCGAGTCTAAATACCGATTAGATATATTATATTTTGTACCCGATACAAAACTTATGCCTAATAATCGATTATCAGATCTCGTACTATATCTATTAAATAAGACAAAGCAAAACTGATTAACTAAAGTAGTAAACCCACCTCGCTTTATATGCAAAAGCGCCTCAAAAGTTTGTTTGCATTAAAACACGAGCCGCTTCACTATTTTATTTAAGTTTCAAAGTCTAGAGGGGTTAAATTGCGTTCTGGCATTTGTTTCATGACATCTAAACAAACGTTGGCGGAGTTCCCTCACGTGGTGACCAACAAGTATGTTTCTTTTATTCTGTGTATCAGTACACTTGTTGTCTTATCACAACCCACAGTTCAAACTGTAATGATACATATTTTTCTAAATTATGCTCAGAATTATATTAAATAAATAGTGGTGAAGTTGTTCTAATGCAAACGGGCTTGAATCAGTATACATTTAAAAAAAATTGAATCAAATATTAAAGCAAGTGTTGAAACGCAAAGTAACCAGTGTAGACGAGTGCAACTAACCGGTGGTTGCGAAGTTGGGGTGGGGTTGCACTGAGGGTTGTAGGTATCTGTGTAGTAATCTGTCCTGTCTTTCTGTGTCCCTGTGCCGCCGTGTGTCCGCCACTCCTAGCGAGTTCTGGAATTCCTTTACACCATGGTAAGTGTCAGTCAGCCCGCCCTCGCCCCTCAGTGTTCAGTATATGTTAACCTATTCACTTTTGTTGCGACTCCTGCATATGTGTGTGATGCCGACGCCCGCCGCTTGTCCACTGAACTGTCAAGCGAACGGCGCTACCAATGCTTTTCACTTTTTGTTTACTCCTTTGTCTGTATTCGTTTCATTCTCTATGTGTATGTAACATCTGTATGTCTGTCTTGAATGTTCCTTGTGGCTGCGACAAAATATCCAAATCTATCAACATAAGCCACGCGGACATCTAAGAATGCCGCATCTCATTTTGAATGTGGTTTGCCGCAGCCACAACCGTATTTTTTGTAATATTTATTGTTCTCGTCTACTGTGCTTATATTATAGTTCACATATACTATGGTATACTTTTGCTATACTGTAAAAACTTAGGAAAATCATTTACGCTTTCACGCAAAACGTTTAAAAACACATTTGAATAGGTTTAGGGCTTGTAAGATATACAATTAGAGACGCGTATTTTATATCGACAACCAATTAAAATTGCAACAAACACGCAAAATGTAGCTTCAAATAAACTTACCCTTTTATGTGTTCCTTAACCTTTGTCTGCGTCTTTCATCTGTTTACCAACCCCTCACCCACCGCCCAGCTCTCTATGTGTTTAGATCCTTATCCTTGTGACTAACCGAAACACAACTTTTGAATGTACTCTGACTACCTCATAGCGAAATGGAAGCATTTTTGTCGACTTTGTACATTGCATCTATTGCTTCGATGACCGGCCATTAACATCACCCACATTACGGTAGCCTTACATTGAAATTGGTGCGACGAAAATTTGTGTCACTCATAATTCCATATTTTGTTTTGGTGTTTTTTGAATATGATATTTTAATATAGCTATAATTATCTATACAAAACATTTCTTTTCAGAATTTTAACGCTACTCCACAATACATTTACTTCTTAATTTTGAGATCTCCAATATTTTTTTGTTAGTCGAAAAAGACATACTTGTTATAATACCGAAATAATTATTAGCAATATTATAAGCAAAATAATAGAACTCCTAGTATTTAAAACGGGAATGTAACAAAGAGATTGTCTTTTACTTGCAAAGAATAATTATTTTTCTATATTAAATTCTATACATTAATTATAAGAGTCAAGTACCAAAAAGTTATTTAATTCCGTGAAACACATATTATCGAGGTTGTGTTTACTACAGAGGAAGTCTCGAGCACAGCGACACGGTACAGGGGTTGAAGGAAAGAATATGTATATGAATAAATATTAGCTCGGTAGAGATAAATGAACTATGTGATTCTTTTTTTAACTGTTTCGTTACATATTTTTACATGATATTTATTTCAGCATTTAACTGAAATAAGTGTTTTATAGTACCTGATATTTTGTAGTAAGAAATAAATGCTCACCAGAGTTAAATAAATGTAGAGATTTGTCAAGTTACGTCCGTAACGTATACAAGAAGTATAAAGTGTTGTATAGTAAAACAAAATCCTGTAATGTGTAGCTTTTAACAGGAGCAGGTTGCAAGGGGTGCATTCCACCCGACCGCAAGGTCTGGGGACGCCAAAGAGATCACAAGAGAACTGCAACGATCTTTTAGCATAAGGTTTTAATAATAAACTGCAAAATATGTAGCAAATCAGATAAACAAATATTAGAATTTATTATAGATAAACTTATAATCGCACAAAATAATCGGGTACCAATAGAACTAAAACCATTATACATATAATAAATTTAATCTGTATATGTCACATGATATAAATATTTCATGTTTCAAACATATGTAGGTGAGCACGAAAATAAACTCTATGACATTTTAACTTAAGTTGTTCATTATTTTCACGTTTAAACGAAAAAACTACTGTGTAAGTATAATTATGTAAAAAATACAGTATTTATATTAAGTACACACTTTGATATGTCATGTATTGTAGTTCTCATGATATCTGTACTGCAGTTCACGGTACGTATAACCCAAGCGTATGTCACCACATCGAATTCTGTGTTCTAATAAATAACATAAAATGTCACATCCTCATTTTAGTTATTATGAATATAACCAACACATACATATATTAAAAATATTACCTAACGCCAATGAATCTTCAAATATAATCGCTCATATAATCGCTTACCTAAGAGTATTAATTTATCCTTTTTATATCGCATTATTTTATGTCGCGTTTTTTAATTTTCTCGCACCAATTTCAACTGCTATACGTGTGGGAAAATCATTGATACTTACATAATATATAATACAAATATGTATTTGTGGCAAGCTATTAATACATGCATTTAAATACTTACATACACATTGCTGGATAAATTTCCGTTAACATAAAAAAATAGAAGGAGGCTAATGGAATGTAAAATTATATATGTACGTTCATGTATGTATAATGTATTGTTCATGTTTCTATAATCAAATGTAAACCGAAATTTATCCTAAACGTTTAGCTGATCCCGATATGAGAATGTGCAATGCTAATAATTTCTTAATTTCATTTGTCATATATTTTTTTCTTATTTTACTTCACCGAGTCATTTTCTTTTTTCATATGTAAGCACATACTTCGTTCGTTAAAAGACCGAAGAAGTCTTCAGAGTGATATGGTTCATACGTTAGAAGATAATAATACATGGAGATAATTAGCTTTTATAACTAATGTGTCGTTACATTGGAACACATGTATTACATGTTATTTATGAATTAAATGTAAATAATAGTGATCTTAAAATATTAAAAAAAATCATTAACATACAAGAGTATATCGCAGTAGAGGTGAAAATCACAACGTATTGAATTCAGTTGTTCTAAGCATTTAACCTAAAAAAGAGAATTATTTATTTCCATTTATGCAACACAAACTTATATTTGCGAAATTCAAAATTAATTATAAATTCTATTTCTACTTTGCTGGTTAAACTTTATATAACAGTGGTTGTATTTGTTCGCAAATTTGCGTATGAACCATTTCGCCCATGGACTGTGCTTGGACTCGTTACGTGAAGCCATAACAAGGTGATATGTGCAGCCGCGTGTCCGTGATGCGAGGACAAGTAGTGTCACCCCAGGGTCTGGGCATCATCGGCATTCGCGTCTCCGTGGACCGAGAGGCCCGCTTCGGATTCACACTCACGAGGCAAGGTGGATGGTAAGTCTCATTAATGGTGATAATGGTGGTGGACAATCTTAGGGAATTATAAGCGGTAGATATTTCATTATAATAAGTAACAATATACTATACTAGCTGTGCCCGCGGCTTCGTGGAAATCAGTTTTTACGTAAAACAGCAGCTATCAGCTGCAGCATAGCAGCAGCTATTACGTAAAAAAGCAGCTA